>APFE030705271.1:7527-40995 GCA_000404065.3 Pinus taeda | reverse complement strand
CGCTTATACTCGGGGTTGGTTTCTGTTTGAAAGGCCACTGAGTGACATCCTCCTGTTCCTGTTTGGATGGGCCCAGAGATTCGGTACTCTGTATAGAGTATACCCAATGAGGGAACTGACTGCCTTGGGTAGCATCTTGGGGTACAATCTCTGGTTTTCTCTTCGGCATATAGATGGTTCTGAATGATATCTAGCAGGGAAGGAAATTTGTCGAGAATGATATCACTCCTTCCTTCTCCAACAATGGATAGCGATGGAGCTTGAATGGTTAACCAACCCTGTGTTGTCTACAACAATAAGGTATGCTCATGGAGATTGACTACCCCTGATATTCGACTATATTTTGACTATCGGAATTATATGTAGCAATCTTTGCTCTATCAATGGCAATCATACAAACATGCGAAGCTAATGATAATCATAGAAACATGCAAAGCTCAAAAGATGCAGGCAGGAAATCCAAATGATTTCACATCACACAAAAAAGAACAGCTGAGCGCAAAATGTTCTGCTCTTGGGGTTGGAGCCATCAAAAACACAGGAAGAATATCCAAAAAACTGTATCGGTTGGAACTGACGCTGTTGCTGGATATGGATTAACTTAAACTGGTGCCATATTTGCTCTTGGTGTGCGGATAATCCTACGGAACGCTTTTGAGATTTTGGTCAAAACACTCTAGAGCTCCGCTACCTTTATGAGGTTTCGAACCCGGGACGGAAGAGTCATACAGATTCAACTAGCAGGGACAAATAATAGGCTACCAATAAATCCCATGCTATCCGGCCATAAATGAACTGCGGCCGTATATGCTCATTGTTTGATTTTGCTTAGGCCAAAATCTAAGAGTGGTGGGCATATACAGCCGCCGTTCATTTATGGTTCGATAGCGTGTGAAATATGACTCGCTCAAATAATATAGCGAGTTTCAGGCATGCATTTATTGGTTAGATATTTCCCATGTTATCGGGCCATAAATGAACGGCGGGTGTATATGCAGGGATTTTGCTAAAAGCGAAATCGAACGGTGCGCATATACACCTGCAGTTCATTTATGGCCTGATAGCATGGGATTTATTGACGGCCAGAGATTTATCTGATTATATCCCTTTTCCCTTTTCCTGTTCACATGGATGTGGAAAAAATTAGGTACGGAGTCGTATATACAGGGGAGGAGGAATTGCCCTGAAGGCAAAAAGTGGTCTGAATTGGAATAAAAAATGTTAAAAAATCTTGTAAAATTTAAATTGGGGTTAAAATTTTTCAAAAAATATTGTAAAATCTATGGTTAAATTGTATTTTTATGGTGAAAATAGATTAGCACCGTCAAAAATATCTAAAACACTCAAATTTTAAATTTTAACGATTATAACTTGCAGTAGTCTATAACGCGACTTTTTGAAAGCTTTTCCGGCGGATTTTTCTGGTCAAAATCCGGCAGCAATTCATTGGAATCCCAAGTTTGATAGCTAGTTTCTGCACAATCAATGGCTCCCAGGGGGTTTCCAGGGCGCTGAATCCAAATATGCAGTTAAAAAACCATTTTAACTGCTAAAAATCAAGATTTAACCTCATTTCTTCCGCCGGATTCCGTCACCGGAATCTCCAAAAAGTCGCATTATAGACAACTCCAAAAATTATTACTAAATTTAACCACTTCGCCACCGCCACACTGAAAATTTAACGACTTGCCCCATAACTAAAATTGAAATATAAACAATGCCTTTAAAATTTAGTATACCAATTTAACGACTTCCCCCCATAACTAAAATTGAAATATAAACAATGCCTTTAAAATTTAGTATACCAATTTTAACGCTAAACTGTTCTTTTAAAAATCCATAGAATCCCTCAAAATGTGTTCCACAGAACTAAGGGAAATATAACATAACTGGGTAGCAACCATTACTTTATTCAATGTTAAATCACACTTTGATTATAGATAGACGAATTGTCAAATCACAATTTGATTATAAATAAACAAATCGAATCTAAAAACTGATGTGCATTTTCTTTCCCGTGCATCAGCAATTTACTTATCCACCTTGCCTGCCGTGTCGCCTTCAACCCACCGGACCGCATAAACCACTTTCCGCTCCCGTAAAGTTCAAATCATTTGATTATAAATCACCATTTGATTATAAATAAACGAATTGTCAAATCACAATTTGATTATAAATAAACGAATCCAATCTCAAAAATGATGTGCCTTTCCTTTCCAGCGTATCAGCAGTTTACTTATCCACGTTGCCTGCCGTGTCGCCTACAACCCATCGGATTGCATAAACCACTTCCCTCTCCTGTAAAGTTCAAACCAAACCAGCAGACATGTTTAGCCGCACATAGAAGAAAAAGGCGCCATCTATATGTGGAGCCTCAGCCGCCTATAAATTAGGAGGAAACCCGTCAGAGTCTCCATCAATTCGAGAAGCTTGGTATGTACTAACAGCGTTTCAGTAGCAAGATAGAAGGATTTTGCGAGTGTTGTGAGTGAGAATATTAAAGATTCATTCTTTCTATTGCGAGTCTGGGAAAAAATGTCTATTGTGGCACTAATTTGGTGTGAAGAGTTGCAGAAGCTGCGTAATCGCAACTCACAAAAGGAGGAGCAGAGGCAGGGAGTTCCGAGTACTGAGCAACCGGCGGCGTTGACATTGCAGTTCACAACTCATCCGCTTGAGTTATTGGCAGGAGTGCGAAATAATAATAACTCTTTTGTTGCTGCTCAATTCGAAAGATGGTTTTCTCAATCTGTTTCGTCACCCTCTTCTTCGGCCATCTATAGCATGACGGATTACTTCTGTCCCTGATCCATTTCCTCTGTTCCTACGCGCTCTGTGTCTGCCATGTATTTAAATGATTTGGGTGTGGATGGAAGTTATAGTAGTTATGTTGTACATATGTCTATAGGTTAGTCGGATAGGAGAGCGATGCGACAAACCTTGTATTGAATATCATGATTTTGTAATTTGTATAAATTAAATTTTATAATTCAGAAACCTGAACACTGAATTTATAAGGGAAGTCTGCTGTGTTTAATTTTATCAATTTGATTCTGATTTCTATGAGAAAATCTTCTCTCTTATTTATTTATTTATATTTTTTTTTCATTAGTTCTAATGTTTTCTCCTTATTTATAAAATGAAAGTGGAATATTTTTCCACATTGATGAATGGTGTTTCCATCCTCTCTGAAAGTGAATTCCCTTAACTCAAAATAAAATCATAATTACAAAATACAATATGCTTTTGACAAAGTTGATGAAAACTTTTATCTTATTGCATAATCTATAATTTGAAAGTTGTTTTACAACCTAAATAAACATATTTTGTAAATACAAAAAGCCCTATATTAGTGAGAACCACAATTAGAGGTATGTTTCAGGGCTACCCTAATTAATGATGGAGAGATTTGCAAATTAGCTCGAAGCTTCACCTTGTTGATTTGGAAGAGAAGGGTGAAGAGGCCATGGCTGCTTCCGACATGGGAGGTACAGAGAACCAGAGTTCTGTTCTGCACTGGAAGAAGAATCGTTGCCCTAATGTAGAGGCCTAGCCTTCAAATTAAGACAGTACCAAATCAAATGATTCTGAATTTGGGAAGCAAAAAAAGCGCTCTGAAGATTATAATATTTAACTTAATGGAGGCCCTCTAGACACACTCTTAAGGCTCGCACGGAAGGCATTCTGTCTGCCATTAATGAATCAATAGATTTCCAAGTCAGTTCAGTCTGCAATCAGCGATTAACAGCTAAACAGATTTCCAAATCTCCTGAGACTAACCAAAACACGCTTCTGGGGCGCGTGTTTCTGCCATAGATGCCTAGTTGTTGCCGCTAGAGTGCGGGTTCAGACCTTGATCTTAATTTAGTTTTTAACAGTTTCGTCTCCGAGTTCTGTCCTCGACAAATTCAACTCGTCATTAGTGGAGAACGAGTCAATTCAAGGGGGCAAAAAAGAAATTAGCTAAAGGGGAGAATTTCACAAAGGAACAGAGTCACAATTCATGGCTAGGATTTTGCGAAGGAGATTCAATCAAACCCAAAGATCGTGATCTGGGATGGAATAGGGTTTTGAGGAAAGTATGGTGTATTGATAGGGACAAAATCGTTTAGAAAAGGAAGAATATGTAAAGTGGGCCATTTGTTTTGCCCTAGGTGAGCATTCCACTTTCTGGCTCGATACTAATTGAGGTATAAGGTCACGAGATCCTGAGGAATGAAGTAAATTAATGCTCGTAGTTTCTTCATGTTCACATAAACAGGGTTTTGGATTGCAATTTTCAAGATCACAAAGTTTACCCACAATTTTATAATTTTATAATTTTATGAATAAGTCTATTAATTTTTTTTTAATCCCTTGAAATCCTAAAATTTAAGGAATAAATTAAAGGCTTCATTGTGCTCATTGCTACATCTGTGCTCACTCTAAATAAGGAACTCATTTCTTCATAATGAGGTTATGGAATAAGATAATGGTTTCATTGTGCTAGTTGCTACATTTGTGTCACTTTCGACCAAGAAGGAACTTATTTCCTTATAATGAGGTTAAATATATGGACACCTTCATTGCCTAAATATCAAAAAGGGAATGTACGCATTATTTGACTAGAAATTTGTTCTATTCCATACTTCCTCCAAAAAAATCTCAAAGATACATATGAGAGAGATATCTTCAACAGTATCTTCAACACTCATGTCAATGCCTTGTCAAACCAATGACCAAAGCTCTATGACAACGTGAAGAGTATTTATCAAAACCCTAGAGGCCTGTAAACAGAGATTTTATTTGGTTGGATCACTCCATCCTTCCCTCATTGGTTAGGGAGAGGAAAAGCATGAGTACATTACCCATTGTTTGAACGAGGGTTTCTAGGCGCTTCTAGGTATTTTGCGCTTGGATTATGTGCCTCTAGGGATCCAGAACATGGTGTATGAGCATCAGCTTCTTCACCCACAGATGGTTGAGGCGCTCAAGCACCCGGATTATGAGACTTGGCCTTCTGGAGAGGTCTTGGTGATCTCCTCTCATACTTTCCAATCTCATTTCGATGTAGAAGAGAAGCAATGTTTTCCTACCCAGTTTGTCGATAGGAGTTTGCTTAATCCAGCCATCTCTTGGAAACCCTCGATATCAGAGGAATAGACATTGTTCCCTGACCAGATTTTTAGTGTGGGTTCATTTGTTTGATATGGCAGCCAAGAATTTGGAGTGGGAGAGGAAGGGACTGCTTTGAGGTGTAGGGGAGAAAGGAAAAAAAGAAACATGCCCAAAAAACCCACAAGGCCCTCTCTGCCATGAAGGAGTTAACCCTTGGTTTGGATGTTAATCTTGACAGAGTCAAATCCCTCTCCTGGCGAGCTCTAATGGGTAATTTCAATTATATCTCTTTATCCCATGAGAAATGTTATCCTAGGTAAAGGAAACCTGGAAACCGCTGGTGGGGCTACACTGTGGTAGTTAGCATTCTAGTGAAGAAATGGATTCACTTATGTTTCATGTTGGAGTCTGACCTGGAACTAATTCTCAGCAAACACTGGTTATTAGGCAAAGGCATTATGTGGCTCCAATGTTGGCATCCAACTTTCTGTCCGGGAACTGATCAACAAATCCGTCGAAATTTGTGGGTTATGCATATGGGCTTCCCTATGGAGCTCTGGCCAAAAGAAGTATTTAAAATTATCACAAGTTCTCTTAGCATGTTTGTGTTTCTTGAGGAGACTTCCATGATAGCAGTAGATAAGAGGATGGTCTGGGTTCCAGTGGGGATGGATGTCTTTGAGGGGCTGTTGGCAATGCTTAAATTCCTATGGGGGTGAGAAAGTCATTTTCCAACCCCTGGATTTTTGGAAAACCCCCTTCAAATGTATGAACTGTAGAAGAGTGGGTCATATGACTCACAACTGCGCTGCTCCTTCTCATCCATGAATCTGGACACAAAATTGTTGTCAATATATGATTCATCTGGGTGTATGCTTTATTTGGGGGGCTCGTCTTGCTTTGTCAGAGTCTCGAAAGCCCTCCTCTCCTTCCCTGGGTTTCTCGAAGGCCCGATAGTGAGTCTTTGTATCTGTTGTGGTCTTAAAATAGGATGAAACCCTTTACACTAGTTTTTAGAAGCCGGGGGTTTGTGCTTGCAGTCGATGATAAAGCCCTGGATGGTGAAAAAAAAGGCTATAGGAGAATTCATCTGTGAGAGTTTTCCCATGCACTCCTATCTTGGGATACTGTAACATTTGTGGCCTTGAATGGGAATGATAACGTTTCCATTGGGTTTCTGAAGTCGACTTCTGCCGTATTGGCCGCAGATAATTCCCTAGTGACTAGAACAATAGCTCGGGTTGAGGACTTTGGCCAATGTTATGTTTTTGCGCTCCTTTCACATGATTGTGGTGTAAAGGACGCTGTCAAATATTTGGAGATTGGCGGTCAAAGCCTGAAGTTTCTCAACTCACCTGGCTTTTGATAAAGTGCAACCAACTGATCCCTTTTCTGGAGGTGAAGAACCTGCATGTAAGTCTTACTCTTCTTCCATCCCCCTCGTTCAATTCCTGTCTTATGAAGATTCTTTGTCAATTATCAATTACAAAAGTCTACACTCTACCCTTCAACCTTAAACTCGAATGGTTCTATCAATACTATCGGCCTTCCTGAAACTGTTTCAGAGGTTGAACCTTGCTATAAGTTTCTCCCGACCAAAGTATAAGTCATAATCTAGAACCCTATAAAAACCTTGTCCTAATGTTGAATGGTCTCCCTTGGACCGCCCTTTTCAGGACCAGCCTGGACATTCCCCCTTTTGATAAGCATATCTCCTTGATGGGTCCAAAATGCCATTTTTTTCCCTCTCCTCCCTTCGCGCCTGCGACTGCTTCTGTTATCCCCTCTTTATCCCAGACTAATTTCTCTACTATTTCTGAGGATTATGGTATACATTCTTTGCTCCTTCCTTCAAGGATGTCCTTAACATGATCCCCATTCATTCTGTCTCGAGGACATGTCCTGTTGATCAACACTCATTGTAACGTCTTTCCTTGTTTCAAAATATAACTATCAGAAAGGAAAAGCTCAATAAAAAATCTCTAGCAAGAGAGGGAAATCCCCCACAGGCCATCCATGGAGGATTAAGCATGACTTCCGACAAAGAAAATGTTACTAGGGCCCTTAGAGCATAGATGCCAACAAAGGATTGTTCAAAATGATGATCATGTCTCTGAATATTAGGGAGGTTGGAGGAGCCTCCAAATACAATTCCCTCAAGAAACTGGTGGAAAACCATAAACCCTCCATTATCTTGCTGCAGGAAACTATGGTATTGGGGGAGAAGGCTAGGGATGCCTTTTGACATATGTGTCTAGGTTGGCCTTCCTGTTCCATGGATTCCACTGGACAATCAAGAGGTCTTCTTTCCCTCTATGATCCAAAATATGCATCTTTTCAAGCCTTCTCCTCTTATGTCGGTATTATCTTAGAAATATTTGTAAGAGGCCTTCCTCTCCTGATCAAGTTGGTAAATTGTTATGGGCCCTATGGCGAGAGGTGAGAGTTCTGGGATAAAGTATAATCCAGTGGACTTCTTTTGGAACAATCCCTCCTTGTTGGAGATCTAAATTTCACTTTCTCGCCAAAGGAGACTTGGAGGTATCGAGCTCATTCGGATCCTATGGCATCTAATTTTTCGAAGATGTTGTAGTATCATAATCTATGTGATATTTCTACATTTCCTTTAGCCCCTACTTGTAGGAATGACAGGACTGGTGAGGAGGGTATTGCCAAGCATCTTGATTATTTCCTGATAGTCGACCAACTGTCAGAAAACGTTGAGAATTCATATTATGGATAAATTAAGATAAAATATTAGATATCTTCCAATCCTCCTTGAATTGGAATTTAAGGATCTTAGAAACATATTCCCTTTCAAATTCAATCCTTCACGGCTAGAAGTGGAGCCTTTCAGATCTCTGGTGATGAGAGCCTGGAAAAATAGCTCATCTTTTAACTACACTTCCGCTGTGGCATCCCTTGTTAGAAACAATTTGGAGCTCGAGAAGGCGGTTCTGGAATGGGAAAAGAAAAGGAAAGCCGAGAAAAATGAAGAACTATTGGCCCTAAAAAATGAATATGATGACATTTATCGAGCTTTTTCTAGTTCTCTTTTCAGTTGATTTAGCCCATAGGATGTGTTCCTCGGAAGCCAGAAAGTCACAAATTCTAAAACTAGAAGAAGAGTCCCGGAGGATAAAAAGAAGAGTGAATTGGATTAGGATGGGGGATGGAAATACAATTTTTCCATAAATTTTCAATTCATAGAAGGAATATAAACTCTATTTTGGATTTGGAAGTAGATGATGGTAAAATCGTCACAAGCCAACGTGATTTAAACGTTGTTTCTATGAAATATTTCTCCTCTGATTTTAGAGATCCGAGAAAAAACTACAGTATTCCTCAACTTCAGCTCATCCGAAACTACTCGAAATTTTTCAATCCTGAGGATTCTGATAGGATTGGTATCTCTCTCTCCCTTTATGAAATAAAAGGGGTTCTGAAGCTTTTTAAAAAATATAAAATTCCAGGCCGTGATGATTGGGCCGTTGAACTTTTTCTATCTTTCTTTGATCTCATGGGATTCGATCTTTGCAAAGCGATGGAAGAATCAAGAAGAATTGAGAGAGTCTTGATGGCCATAAATGAAACCTTTTTAGCTCTGATTCTAAAAAAACTCAAAACCTAGGTCTTTTTTTGACTTAAGACCAATCTCTTTGTGTAACTTGGTTTACAAAAAAATTACTACGAAAGTGATCTTAAAAAAAACTTAGTAGAGGATATGTCGCTAAACCAATCTGCTTCGTGATGAAATTAGCATTGCCCAAGAAGTTCTTTGAAAAAAAAAAAAAAACCTAAAAGCTTAGATACTTAAGATGGATCTCAATAAAGCCTTCAACAAAGTAAACTAGACTTTCCTTAGATTAGTTTTGTTATAGATTGGCTCGGGGTTGGAGGTCACAAATTGGATCATAGGTTGTGTTACTTCAACACGTTTTTCCATGTTGATCAATGGATCCCCCTCTTGCACCCTTTTCAACTCCATAAGCTTGAAGTAGGGGTGTCCCTTGTCTCCCCTTCTGTTTCTGCTAGTGATGGAAGCCTTGAACCTCCTTTTGCTGAGTGAAAGCAGGATGGAAATATCAAAGGAAAAAAAATCTCATATAAGCAGTGTATTTCCCTCATACTCTTTGTGGATGATGTGTTTTTGTTGGGGGATGGTTCTATCTTTGAATGGAAGGTATTTCATAGGGTGATTACCTTATTCTATTAGGATACTGTTATGGAAATCAATGCACACAAATCCTTCGTTCTTCAAAATAATTTCATCTCTCAGACACTTTCTTCCATTTATTTTTTTTTTCCTTTTTAGGTGGTTTCTCTGGAAAAAGGTTTTAAGTATTTAGGTTTCTTATTAAAACCAAATGGTTATCCAGAAGAAGAATGGATGTGGATGCTCATAAAAGTATAGAAGAAAATAATTATGTGGTGTTATAGCTAGTTGTCCCGGGGGGCAGTAATGATTCTCGTCAAATCTATTCTGGAAAAAAATCTAGTCTTTAGGATGTCTATTTCCAAGATTCCTAAAACAATCCTAAATAATATAAGACAAAGGATGTTTAACTTCTTGTTGATTGGTAGGAAAGGTAAAGAGGGGATTCACCTTGCTAGCTAGGAGTATTTGTCTGAGCCAAAAAAGCTTGGTGGGTGGGGTTTCAAGAATCTGATTTGGTTTGGTAAAGCACTTGCTCTAAAAAATATGTAGAGATGACTATTGGGTGCAGGGTTTTGGAGCAAAGTGATAAAGAAAAATATATCAAAAGTATTCCAGTGGTGGAATGGCTCAGAAGAGCTGCAAATAAGACAACCCATAGGAGCTCCATTGTCTAGAAGGCCATCATAGACTCCTTTCCTTTTCTTTACTTTTGGCTTGCCTGGAAAGTTGGAGACAAAAATTGGTGATTCTTGATAAAGATCCATTTTGATTCACTTCTTGAACTCCAAAGGCTATATCTACCTCAATAATATCAAAAGAGTGGAATCTGCTATGTTCACAAACGGTTATTGGATGACTCCAGCGAAATTGGGCTTCGTTGGACCTTTGGTAGATGAATGGAATTTCTTTATAAAGGAGTTATATATCAATCGTGTTAGTTTAGATACCTCAAAGGATCAATGTTATGGAGTTGGGACTACCTCTTCTGGTAGAATGAAAGCAAATATAACTTATGAAGCCCTTGCTCTCTCAGCGGTGGTTCAAGAACACAACTGGTGGAATAAATCTATTTGGAAATGGAACATCCCAACAAAGCTGAAATGTTTCACTTGGTTAGCCTTGAAAATAAAATTTTAACTTGGGAAAATCTCCAGAAAAGAGGTTTTTCTGGACCTAATCTATGTTGCCTCTCCAAGTTACAAGAAGAATTTCTTGACCACCTTTTTGTGGGTTGTCTGATTACCAAGAAAATGTGGCTATCTATCCTATTGTTTTTAGATATTAGAAATATCTTTGAAGTTTGAACATACCTCCTTTGAGGACATCCTTCTCCATTAGAACAAGAAGTACAAAAATCATTGTACTCTTCCTATTTTTGTTGCTTGGGAAATCTAGTCTCTAAGAAATAGGGTCACTTTCAATAACTCAAGCATATGTACCTTTCAACCATCATCTAAGTTTGTTTCTCATTTCAAGGAATATATCCTGAATCACTCTAGGAAAAATCAGAGAAGGATCATTTTTCCTAGCATCTCTCATCATCTTCTAGTTGGTTTTTTGACGGAGCTGATCAAGGAAATAAATGTGAGGGGGTGAATGATTAGATTTCCAGGAAACAAATATGTGCAATTCATAATTGGCATTGGATATGGAACAAATACAAAACTTGAACTTTTTTCTTGTTGGGCTTTTATGTACCTTTCTTTGTTAGAAGATATGAAATGCATCTAAATTCTTGGTGATTCAAAATTCCTAATTGACTTGTTTTCAGGTAAGTTCAACTGGAAGTCCTCAATCTTACCTCTTACAAAATCAGAATAGTAGAGATAAGGCAACACTTTTAAGAAATTAGCTTTCAACACATTTACAGGGAACTAAATTCTTCAGTTGATTTTCTATCAAAAAGGGCTCTCTCTATGGGCTTGGGCTTCATAATTTACAAAGAACTCGTTGAAACTACAATCCAAAGTGTACATTCAGTACCCATGTGTTAATTGGAAATTAGCTTTCAACACATTTACAGGGAACTAAATTCTTCAGTTGATTTTCTATCAAAAAGGGCTCTCTCTATGGGCTTGGGCTTCATAATTTACAAAGAACTCGTTGAAACTACAATCCAAAGTGTACATTCAGTACCCATGTGTTAATTGGAAATTAGCTTTCAACACATTTACAGGGAACTAAATTCTTCAGTTGATTTTCTATCAAAAAGGGCTCTCTCTATGGGCTTGGGCTTCATAATTTACAAAGAACTCGTTGAAACTACAATCCAAAGTGTACATTCAGTACCCATGTGTTAATTGGAAATTAGCTTTCAACACATTTACAGGGAACTAAATTCTTCAGTTGATTTTCTATCAAAAAGGGCTCTCTCTATGGGCTTGGGCTTCATAATTTACAAAGAACTCGTTGAAACTACAATCCAAAGTGTACATTCAGTACCCATGTGTTAATTGGGTCTTTCTGTTTCTTTCTAGCTATTTTTTAAGGAAATTTTCAGTTTAACTCCCAAAGGCTATGATATTTTCTCCCAACATTGTTGGTTTTCAACATCCTGCTTCTTTTTTTTAATCAACTCAGTGGCATTAGTTAGTCCTAGTTTACATTTTCTAGAAGCTAGTTTTTGGGTACCACTGTTTTCATTCCAATATTTTTTTGAAAAGCAACTTTTAGCTTATTGTATCTATAAGGCCATGATCTACTAAAGGAGTTTCTTTTTCCCTCAACATCTAGAATTTCTCAGATAGCTATGTGGTATCAGTCAATTGTGTGATATTTACAAAAGTGTTTTATCAGTTCTTCTTTACTGCCCCTTTCATGATCAATGATGTCCCTTATGGTAGCCTTCAGTAATGATCTATACTTCAAAATAGGCATCAGACTTTCTACTCAGTTCCGTACTTTTTAAATTCTACGTGAATAACAAAAAATTATCATTTTTTCTCTTAAAAAAAAAAAGGAAAAGAAATCCATGAATTGGTCGACACACCCTGAGAGGCAACAGACAAGAATATTTCTAATTTTTTGTGGCTGACACTCCATCTTATGTCTCTATAAGACACGTCTCGATCTCAGTACCCCCACTTGCAGTTAATTGTTTTCAAGGAAAATATATATTGATAAGGGCGCATCAAATCAAGATGTGGGTGGGAGCATTGCAAATTGGAAGGGAAAAATTGGTTTATATATGGATCAGGAAATGGTTTTGCATTTATCTATTTAATTTCCAAAGCCTTATCGTGTAGGCCTGATTTGATGCATTCGTGGAAGTCATCACTTTTGTATAATTTGAGTGGATATTTACTAAAATTTTAGATTAGATTTGAGTTGTGTGATTTGTATATTTTAAATGTTTCCATAATTTTTCATAATTTTTGAAGTTTTTTAATAAAGGAGGTTTTCTTAATTTAAAATAAAAAAAAGGGTTAATTGACGAACAAGATTCTTTAGAAAGGATTGGGATCGTGATGGAAACTCTAAATCCAACCATCTATCACCACGCTATCTCTCAAGAATTTTAAGTTTTAGGATTGTTCCCTTCATCTGAAGCTCTTTCATTGTGTTGCCATTTCTGCACATCCATTAAATAATGAGGAATTTTATTGTAACATGGTTCTTCCCTCCTTTAAGGTGGTGCCATAAATTCATATTCAAACTTTTTGGTCTTCATGACGCTGCTCTCAGGTGGTACCCTCTGTCTATAGGTGGGACCCACTAACTTTGTCTCTACACTCGCAACCATAATCCAAGATCGAATAGGAATCTCTTCCATCTCAATGGATCCCGCGTGAGGTTATGTAGCTTTAGGAAGGGATTTTACTCAAAGAACACGGTATAGCCAAGGAGACCTTAATCCTGTTAGTCTCAAGATTGAGTGAAGTTGCAAACGCTGGGGTGTGCCTTATTCTTCTCAACCACAATCCTTTAAAGATGCTCTAAAGGTAGGGCTCTTGCAATTGATTCCTAAATATCTCTCATGGCCAACCTTCATTGTAGAATAAGTAGAAAATATTCCAGAAGTGGAGGTGGAAGAACCTCGATCTGACGTTTTCATCTTATCCTATAAGCAAAATGTCATAATCTGTCATTTTAATGGACTTTGGAAATCAACATCCACACTCCAAGAATGGGTGCATTAAACCTAGTCCTTGAATATGGATCTGCGTTTTCATTCAATGGGATTTTTTATTTTTTATTTTAAATCCAAAGGACCATCAAAGAGTTTTTAATTAAGGACCCTAGTTTTGGGGCCTCTCTAAGCTCTCTTTTCAGTAACGGTTTCCTAAATTCAACTCTTTATCTATGAAATATCCGGGAAAAATTCATTTTGGGTAAGATTTTCTAATATTCCCATTAATTTTTTAACTTTGGATGTCTTAGCTTTTGTAGGAAACTCTTTAGGTTGTTTTATTAAGATAGATACAAACATGATTGAGAGGGGTATTTTAACCTTTGCACGTATTTGTGTTGAAATAGATCTTAGCAAAGGGTTCCTTGATAGGATCCTTATTAATTGGAATAACATAACCTTTTCACAACTAGTGGATTACGAAAATATTGCTTTTTGTTGTAGGTCTTTTCAACAACTAGGTCATCTCCAGAATGCTTGCCTCTTTTCTCAAGGGATTTTTCATCCAATTTGTTAGACACCTATTCCTCAATGATTGGATGAGAAAATTGTAAATATGTAAATAAAGAAAAATGAATAATAAGAATAGGAAGCGACCTTGGAATATGAATCCCAAATATCACACCTCCACATGTTATATTCGTGTTTACATTTATGCAAATTAATCAACTTTGCAAGTTATTTTCTTTGGCTTGACATGGTATTAGAGGTGATCAGAGCCAAGTTTAGATACCTCTTCTTGTATCACTCGTTTGCCATCTCTTCTCCTGCTCCGACTTGTCTCTCCACTCCTCTACCGTCTCTACCCCCGCTAAGACCTATTTTAGTGAACATAGAGAGGATGTAAGTTACAAGTTTGTGCATTACATTGTGTGTTGCGAATAGTTATATGGTGTATACTTTTCACTACGAATAATTATACATTGTATGTTGTGTGTTTCAAATAGTTATCACATGTACTTGACCTTTACCATTTCACTATTCCCCCATTCCTTTGTGCGTTACGCTATGCACCGTGAATAGTTATCTCCCCTACTTGACCTTGATCATTTCATTATGTGCTGCAATAAAAGATTATTTATATATGCACTGTTCTTTTACTTTTCAGCTCCACATACAACTCTTCTTACAATAATTTTCAACTCATATGCATCCTACCATTCCCTTTACCATGTTAGCACTTTGTAAATTCCATAGGCTCAGGAGAGAAAGTGCAGAGGTAACCACAAACCACTTCTAGGTTAGAATCTAGCCCTTCTAGCCTTGGAGAGGGCTCTCTCACTTAGATTACTCAAGCTATCTGATATTAGGCTAGGTATAAAGTTAAATAAAGGTTTGTTTTCAAATGTTTGTTGATGGGAAAAGAGATAGATCCATTGGGCATGGAGTCCTGTCAAATCTATTTTTGTCTAATGAGATGGTGGAAAGAGAAAAGGGTTTCTCCACAAGGGCAAGGTAGGTAGCCTTGGTGGTGTAATTTAGGTTAAATCACTATAGAGGGTGAGTGTAGAAAGGTGAAAGACAACACATAGATCATCAATACCATTGATTAATTCTAAATAGTTCTTTTACGGTGAAAACATTGATAACTTGAAGAACTAAATCAGAGCATCATGAAGGATGAGTTATGAATTAAACATATGGTTTTTTCAAGCAAGAAGATACAAATTTAAGAGATGTAAACACATGAGACAACTTACAATATGAAAAGGAGCATAAACTACCAAGATTCTGGCACATGAATCCCTGAAAATCACCTTCTAACTTTCATTTATTCGCTGGCAAAGTTTCCAAATAATACAGTCCACAAAAATCTTGTTCTTCTCTAATCCAACCAATAGAACCACTTACAATTCTTTATGATCTCTTTATACATCATGAAGGATTTGATATCCTACCCTAGGTGGTTGAAATAATTGACCAAAACAACTTCTAACTAGATACATAAAAAATCTGGTGCATATACTGAAAAATAGGAGTAGTTTTCCTTTTAGCCAATCCAAACCTAAACATCACTAACTTGGAATATTGACAAATAAACATTAAATACAACCCCTAAGATAATTTTCCACCTATGTATATTATCTAAACCAATTCTAGAAGTCAAAAATTCGAAATTTCAAATGAATAGTACATACTATCCAGACTTGCAGCGCATTAGCCAGTTTCACAGCAAAATGAAGTAGCCTCCATGTTTTGTATAGTTGCATCCCCCTTATGTCAAAATGAAGAAAATTGTTATGCTTCAATACCTATGTGATGGTGATGAACCTCTTAAGTAAGATTCAAAATGCCTTCAGACGTCCTTTTGACATGTTCCCCACTTTCGCAACAAGATTGTCTACTTTCGTAGCGCCTCCAAAAACTGAACATATGGTGACTCTTTTCTTAATATAAAGTGTTGGAAACATCAATGTGGAAGTTGGAACCTTCATATAACTCCCCTCATGACAACAAAAACTTCCAACTTCACTATCTCATCGTTAACAAAATCTATATAAAAAGTGCAGCGAGCCCCTTGTTGCTTTTTTGCAAATTTCATTAAAATTTATCTTTTTTCTGATCTCTTGAGCCAAAAAACAAAGTTTCAAAGCCGAGTTGAGCTTTCTTGCTGGAGATTCACCTTTGTACTAAACTCTGCAAGTATATCTAACTTGCCCCTTTTCCTCTTCCTTCCAGATTCCTTGATTTCAGTGAGCTTCTTCTTCACCAACCCAAGTCTTCTTTTTAGGACCAAGTTCTATGTGTATAGATTTCTCACCTTCCTATGTAGAGGCAGGGTCCACTTAAGCTTGTATTTGGCCTTATCAAGGACTAGTTCAACTGTTTGTACCTACTTAAACAAAGTCAACTTATCCCTATGATCCTTCTCTGCAAGCTGATCTACTTGTTGTTGTACTCCTTCAAGTTGTTCCAATAATTTCTCAAATTCCTTCTGCTCATAAAAAACAATCTTCTGTTCAGGTTGAAAATTCTCCACTACTTGCATTTTCACCTTGGCAGTAGACTTAGTTCTAGGTCTCCTTCACTTCTCAACTGCCTCCTTCAATTATTCAACATCAATGACCATTTTGCCTTTGCCTTTGGCAACATGTTCCAATGTTTCCTTTGATGGCTCTCCTTCACTAGGATGAATAGTTTCTTGTGATATTTTATGCCTAAGTTCCCTATTCTCTTGCTACAAGTATGCTATTGTCAAATGGGCCTTCTCCAACTGATCTTGTAGCTCTCCAATTTTCTCGTCCCTTTCATCAATTTCCACTTCCTTTTGTGTGTTCTCTAATTCTATAAATTGGATAGATGAAGATGGAGGATCTACAAGAAATCTGTTGGTTACAAATCTTGTTCTTGGTACCCTTTCCACTTTTTCTATCTCAGGTGAGAAATGTAGCTCCTTAGCACTTTTCTTATCAACTGATTTATTTTTAGTCAAGGGATTTTTTATTGAGCTTGTTGTTTTAGGCGAAGCTTCTTTAATCACAACTGAAGGAGTGTCTTTCTCGGTCTTTTGACTATTTGAAGATTGTGCTTCCCACCCCGAAGAAACTAAAAATCCTGCCATGACTGCTCCTTTTCAAGCTCCTTCATTACCAGCGATTTAGTTAATACAAAATGAAACAAACTGGGTTCAACTTGACTTCCTTTTGTTTGAACTCAGTCAGACATCTTACATAGAATCCTAAACAGATAATAAGGAAGATTCAAAGATTTCTCGCTAGTAAAATGCATTAAGATCATAATGTGATAGTGATACACCTTACTAAACCTCCCTTCACATGTAAAGTACCTTTGAATCACCTCTAACAATTTACCATGGTGATCTTGTAAATAACTCCTTGGAACAACAAAACCATACATTTTCCGGTGTTTTGGCTTGAGAAAGTCCTTGAAATCAACCAAATCAAAATCCATACCTTTGAACCATTCCTCTCCACTCAAAGGGATCTCAGTGGCCTCAGCTATTGATTGCGCTGAGATTAGAAAAATTAGACTTCCCACATTTTCTTGCACACCATCAAAACCCGTAGCAAATTCCTTTGTCAACTGTAAATGATAACCCTAAATTGTCTCACAAAATATCATACACCATACTTGTTCAAAAACCATTATGATGGTTGGATCTGCATTGATGGTTGTGATATCCTATGGTTCAAAACATACAATGGCTCCCCCTTTGTTCTTTTTGTCTTCTGGAGTTGACATAGTTTCTCTTTTGCAACAATGAATAGTTTTAGCGTTATGACCAACTTGTTTGTGTAACGATGGAGGTGTTTATGGTATTTAAAATATTCTGACAATGACTTAAGACGTACTTACAATTGTAGACTTTCTCAAGAAAACCATATAGAACTTGGAATTTCATAACTGTTGGCAAGAATTTAAACTAGGGATAGTCACAACACATAAGCCAGAAATGCAACACTGAAGAAATTTGACTTTTTAAAACAATTTTTAGCATAAAATTGAAGGGAAACAACTTTGTTATAGTTTTAAGACCAAGGCACCTATTGCATGCAAGGGCTCACACAACGAAAAGGTGAATTGACAGTGAGAAAAGAGGGATATGACCCACTGTGTGGAATCACAACGGATTAGGATAAAAACGTAGTGCAGAGAAAGAAAACACAACAAATTTAAGAAGAGCAGTGACAATAATTTTATCCTTTTTGTAGGCTTTAAATGGTTTATGATGGATTCTATATGTAATTGTAGAATTCTTTCAAGACTTAAGGATAAAGATAGAGCTATATTTGCACTTGTGAGGGGATTTTGACCATCGACATGTGAGAATTTGAGCACTGTGTAAACTCATTGCGCCCCTGCGTCCTTTTCATAATGAATGAAGAGAGAAAACCGAGCTTTCTGATGAAGATGATGAAGAGATGAATGATATGGAATGAAGAGGAAAGTTCAAATGATCATGTAGAATGCCCTGGAGCGGAAATGAGGGCATTGATCGTGATTTAGAAAGAAAATCATGAATGCGTGACACTTTTTTGAAAACGCGGCACATTGGGAAAAGGAAGGACTATCCTTCTGATTTTTATTCCCTGTTGAGATCATGAGTTTTCCTTTTGAAATGACATTCAAGTTGATACCAAAGAGCCTCCAAATCTATGCCAAGATCATTTCATGATTCTTTTGATGTAGACATAGCCTCTAGACTTAGGTGACCTACTAACAATGACTTAGATTGTGACCAACTCACAATAACCAAGGATATGCATAGCATGATTTTTGCAATGTGATTAAATATTTCCTATGATTACCCTTTAGTAAGGAAACCCCATGACTTTAGACATTGAACTCTTAGAAAAATAGACACCTTTACGTGACACTTGATCTAAATTAAACAATAATAGTCAAGTCATCATGACTAATATTTACAAATTTGACCTTAGATAGAAAGACTAACATGAGAAAGATTCCTAGACATAGGACCCTAACATACCAAACACCAAAACATATGACAATCATCTCCTAGCTTGACATGGTATTTATTCTTTGTCATGAGGTGTGAGTGGGATCCCAACTACCCATGCAACGTCCTGCCTTCATATGAATCCTTTCATGGATTCTAGTTTCCTTATCGATCCATTATGTTTCTAATGCTCAAAAGTGTTGAAAGTCCTCTTTGGATCATTTGGAATGGGTTTGCATCTTTGAAATCATGGAAATAATATGGACTCTCTTATGCAACGAGAGAGTCTCGACTTTGGTGGAGATGCAAGGAAGTTGAAGTGTGGCAGAGGCATGATGACTCAAACCTTCATGGTCAAGTTAGCCATTTAGTGATAGCACTAGAGGTTATCCTTTCACTGGTGAAACCATTCTGCTGAAGCTTTATTTTTCACTATATTTTATCTATATTGTGTTGGTGAGGGTTTGGATCTTCATGGTTATGAAAGACCATATAGTTTTGTTTTTTTAGTGATATGATACTTTAATATGATAATCATTTAAAATGTTAGTGTGAACAATGTCGCACAAATATTGGGAATGATGTCAAGGGGATATTATATGTAATTCATATTATAAACCATCAAGTGGTTTGAAGTATTCCCTAAGTTTTTTGATCTCTTTAAGAGGCCTCAACTTAGAAAATTATTGGTGAAAATGCATTCACTCATTTTTATAGTTCGTGTAGCATTGAATAGAAAAGTAAACTATTGGGAATGGTTAAGAAATATCAGGCACACTCTCATCTTTTACAGCTTATGGAAAGGCATGAAGGAGAAGGTGACAATGCACATGCCAAGCCAACATAAGATAAGGAGGTAGCCATTCGAGAGAACAAGGACAACAAAGCTATGCCTTGATTGCTGATTTTGCAAATGAAGAGGTGAGTCATCATATTTTTCCAATTACAAATTATTATGTTGCGTTGAAGAAGTTAAAATTTTATATAACTCACTCAAAATTGGAAATGTTTCTGTTGACACTTAAGCTCTTCAACCTTCAGTTGAAATATAATGACCCCTTGGTTGTAGCCTTAGATATTAGAGCAGTCTTGCATGATGTAGAAGCCACTCGAGTTAAAATGGACATTCATCTCATACCTACATCCTACATACTCTCACTATCGGGCGAGCGCATGAAGATGGGTTACACTTTTTCGTAAGAGAGGCACGTTTTGGGTGAAAAACAACAGCTTGATCGAGCCATTTTAAGCACTCGATCAAGCAATATTTGAGCCCTTGATCAAGTTATTTGAGGGATTAAATATAACTCGATCGATTGTTAAAAAAAACCCTCAATCGAACTCCTATGTAACCTGAGATTATTAGGAGCTTGATCGAGTAAATTTCCTGCCAACACAGCCTGGCCACAAAATTAAAAGAAGTGGCTCAATCAAGCCTTAAAGCTAGATCGAGCCTCTATTTAACCATGTTAAGGGCTCGATCAAGGGTTTCTGAAACCCTGGATAGAGTTGTTTGAAATTTTATCTCAAACAATCGATTGAGAATTTTAAGCGCTCGATTGAGCTGCTAAGGGCCTAAAAAACAGAGTTTTATCTCCCCTTCTAGAGATTTCTCTGCAACATCATTTTCTACCTTGGAAGATTTAGGGTAGAATTTATCCTTAACTGGCAGAGTTAATCATGTGGAATTCATGAAGAATCATCTATCCAATGACATATGAGTTTGGAACTTTTGAATTCATATGATATTTTTCATCTAATTTCTTTTAAACAAACTTTGTTTTGGATAGTTTCAAAGGGTTTGAATAAAAAATCAGTGACATAAAATATACACAATGAAAAAATTTCAAAAAATACCACTATCTTCGTTTATGAGTCCTCTTAAAAAGGGTACCCTTGGTTTTTCAATTTATTTAAACATTTGAAAAAAATATTATGCGAACATGTGTCTACAAAATGAAATTGGAATATTATATCGTCAACTTCAAAAAATAATAAATGATATACTTTTGCATAAAAAAAATTAATGGGAAAAACTTAGTTCTCTCTATATAGATAAGGCTCATATATATATATAATTACACATTTTAGACTAAGTTATGTTCTGTGAACACATGCATACCTCTTAAGATGTGCAAAAATTTGCAAGGACAAGCATTTCATTCAATGGAAAATTGAGAGAGTATATGACAATGTTTTTTGTAAACAATATCATTAGGACAACATAATTCTCCACATATTATCTTTTTTACTTTGAATCAAGATTTTGAGGGCTTCAATTCGATAAAACAGGAAAAAATTGAAATTTCATCACCACATTTGGCCCAAAAGTGTAACCCATCTTTATGCATTCACCTTATCTTGAATCTTTACAAGCCAGTGTCCAACTCAAGAACACTACTTTTGACACTTGTGGAGAAGTGTGTAGGATAGGAGAAAATTTTTGGTAAGAGGAAGACAACTTCTCAGTCCCCTAAAGAAGTAGTCTGCTTTATGAAGAAAGAGAAGAATCAATCACGAGATTCTCATAAAGGAAGATGCATTCAAAGAGGATGTGGAAGGGAGAATCACAAAGGTAGGGAGTAAACACCATTAAGGAGAAAGGACTGATCTCCATTGCATTTGTTGTGATAGAGATGGATATGATGCATCCACATGTGTAATCCCTTGGGAAATAATCAAGCAAGAATGCAAAGAAGACAAAGGTAAAACAATAGACTCAACGAAAGGTAAAGCACCCTAATGTGCTCATTATATTGTTTCCCGTTGCAATATTGGAGTAATTGAAGTTTTGTTTCATACTTCATTTGTCTTGAAAAGATGCATGGTTTCTTGATACAAGTCCAACTTGCCATTTCAACTTTCAAAAATACTTCTTTAAAAACCTCAATGATAATGTAGATGGAGCAATGTTCTTTGTAGAAAGGTCAAGTCTCAATCCATCCAAACTTGGCACCATCAGACTTAAACTACTTGAACTTCCTTTCTTCTACATGGTGCACTCTACCTTCCGCAATTGCGGAGAAAATTGTTGTCCCTTATTCACATTCAACATCAAGGACACTCCATTCATATGTTTGATGGAAAAATAGAGATAATAAAAGAATTAGACAACATAATGGTCATGACTATAATAAAGGAAGTGAAGACTGCTTTCTTAAATAAAGACTTGGAAGAAATTTTCTTCATGTCTCAACCGAAAGGCTTTGTTGTGAAGGGAAAAGAATAAAAAGTATGAAAACTCATCAAATCCTTATATGGCCTAAAATAGGAATCATGAGCCTAGTATGAAAAATTGGCTTAGCATCTTCTGAAATTAATTTCAAACACTTTAATCTTAATGAGGCAACTCTATTTATTAATAAAGTTAGAAAAACAATTGTATATGTTGTGCTATATTTTGATGATTTGTTTATAATAGGGAACAATGAAAACTGTATTGCATCCATAAAGAAAAAGTTGAAAAAGGGATTTGAGATGATAGATTTTGGACACCTTCACTACTATTTCACATTGAATTGACCCAACATTCAAGGTATACATTCCTCTACCAAACGAAGTACATTGGATAATTTTTGAATGCATTTTGCATGGATGAATGCAATCCTTTGTCCACTCCAATGGAACAAAATCTAAAGCTCACATCTAATGAAGAAAATGAATTTGAGGATGCAACTAAGTAGAGGCAGTTTGTGGGAAGTCTTATCTACCTCACCACTACCATACCAAATATTTCATTTGTTGTTGGAACCCTTTCTAGGTTTAGGCAAAATATTTGTGAACAACATTGGTTTCCTGCAAAAAGAGTTCTAAATTACATGAAAAGAACTCAAGACTTTGGACTCAGATATTCACAAGTGGATGACTTTAGCTTGATTGGATATTTTTATTCAGTTTGATGGAGATAAAGAAAATCGAGTGTCTACTTCATATTATGCTATGCATCTTAGATCAGGAGTTGTCTCCTAGAGGTCACGAAAACAGTAAGTTCTAGTAGATTCCAGAAAAGAAGCGGAATTTGTGGTAGTTGCAAAAGTTGTTGAAAATGTAAGTAGTGTTAGCGTTCATAATGTACTTTAAATGTACTATTGATGTATTTATTACATTCATTTATTATATTAATTATTATTATTTTATTTCTAGTCAAAGCATGTTCTTCATGCTTATAGGGTCAATTGAGTCAAATAATTGTAATTGAGTCAAAGTCCCATTTGGACTTCTTGTAAGAAAAAAAAAACTATTTTATCTCAAGTAAAAAAGAGTCAAAATGTCCTCCACAAACCAATTCATCCCTCCTGGATAAGTCAGGATAAAGAGGCATCTATTCAAGCTCCTAGACATGTATAAATACAAGGTAGTCCAACCTCATTTGATCACTCATCCATCATATCGATTTTTGTGCAAGAAGAAGAAGAAGAAAATCACGGAAAGTCAAAGGAGAGAGAGAGAGAATGAAGTCAATGGAGAGAGTAATACGAGTTTTCTTCCCTAATCTATCCACATGTGTGAGTTTTTCTATGGTTTTCTAGAGCTGTTATAGGGCTGAAATTCAACCTTCATTGCACGACTAAAATTTTCTGCAATTTGACCAAAATTTTAGAGGTTTGACCAGTGTAGACTCTATTGACTTTCTTGTTGGAAGAAGACTTGAAGAAGGGATAACTTGTGGTTTTTGTGGCAGTATCAGTCTTGGTCTTGGGTCTTGAATATCTCACTTTGATCTAGTTATATAAGAAGAGGGTTTCTTTGGGTTTTCCCCCTTGTGGGGTTTTTCCCTGGCTTGGAGCCTAATTATTGTATTCTTTGTGATCTTCATGTTTTGTATTTTTGGTAATTTCTTGATGAAGAAGATAATATAAGTAATAAGAATCCAAAAAATAATCAAAAGTAATTATCAAGTTAAGAGAAATCAACCTTAATCTACAAGTATCTTGGTTTCTCAACATGGTATGAGAGCTAAGGTGAAGAGAAGGTGGCTTGAAGATGACTTTTTGTTGGCATATTTGAAGACACTTCTACAACAATTATCTCACTTTTAAGACACTTTCAGCAACTACATTTGTGGACGTTTATTGCAGTAGTTATACTTGAAGATATTCCTTTTATCAAGGAAGAAGATCGTTGTAGCAATAATCTCTCTCTTTGACATTATTGAAGGCTCTTGCTCATTTATTACCCAAAATTGAAGAAGTCATTATAACTTGAAGACATTATTGCAGCATCCATCCTTGAAGACATCACTACAACAACCACCACTTATGAACATCTTTGGAGATTCTTGGAAGTATCATCAACATTCTTGGAGCACTTTTATAACAACCTACTCTACTTTGAAAAGTAAGTACTTTATTACATTCTATGTCTCAACCTCCTAGTCAAATGGCATATATATGTAAGGAAGGAAACAAGCTTGATGGAGCCTATAATTTCAAGATAGTTGATTTGGTTCTCATAGAAAATGAAGTCATGGATTTCGTTCTAGGAAACATTCCAGCACCGTACAAGGAAAATGCTCAAAAGTGGCCAAGTACAATAAGGGAGAATTTAGGGCTCAATAAAAGATCATCTTATCTCCTTTGTTTGAGATTTTTCCACATCCAAAGAATTCTATGAAAAATTGGTGAGATTATATCCCATCGCTACTATAGGTTAAGAAATTTATTTAAAGAGTCAACTTTATAGAACAAGGATATCAAAATATGAATATGTTTTCTCATACCTTATGAAAATGTGAAAATTGAAGGATCAACTTCAAGAGATTGGAGAAGTCATATATGTTTATGAATTATTCACTTATGTACTCAATGCCCTACCTCTAGATTGAAGTGGTTCTGTAAGTAGTGTTGAAAATGTAGCAAGGAATGGCTTATTTGACTTGTGTCTTAGTTAAATATGTTAATTCGAATTCAGTCTCATAGTTTTTTGAGTTCGCTGTCAATTAACATGTGGGATGTGGCCTATAACTAAGTTACAATCATTTAATTCGAGTTAGATGGCATGCAGTGAGTTATGGACTAGTTGATGGTTAAAATTAGCTATCTATTGCAGTTAAACTCTAGCGTTCATCAGTTGAATGATCTCTAGTTCTAGAATAGAGATAGTTATGAGTTTAGTTGAGTAGTTGATTTTATGTTAACTCAACTTACTCCTACTTAACTAGTTGTAGCTACTAAATTTAGCCCTAGTACATCATGCAATTCGACTTGCCTATTGAGATTGAATGAAGGCACAAATCTACTTATTCGCTGTACATAGGTTTTTGTGAGAGTCTTGAGAAGAAAGCAAAGAAATTTCTCTTGGGGATTGTGCGAGGAAATAGGAGAAATTCTTGTTTTTTAGGGGCAGATCTGTGATAGGAAATAGGAGCTTCCTAGCAAGCCTAATTTGCTTAAGTGTTGAGCAAGCATTGAGAGAGAGTTGATCAATATTGCAGGGAGTTTTAGAATTGAAGAAAATTCTATGTAATAGATCATATTGCTCAGATAATTTAACACAAGCAAGAGGGGTTTTTCCTAGTTGGTTTCCCCAAATATATTGTGAGTTATATATGTGATTGTGTTTTTATTCATTGTTTTCTTTCCACAAATTTTTGATAGTGAAATTTTGTGTCTTTTGTGACTAGTTTTCTCTCATTAGAAGTTGCAAGGTTTTAAGGATTTATACATGGTATCAAAGCTGAAAACAAGATAGATACCAAGTTCCTTGATCAGATTCATAACACATTGAAGAGAATATTAGTTAGTGTAGGAATTGTACAAGTGCAGGAATCATGTATTTTTATGGTTTGACAACATAGCATGCGCTCGAAGGGACTTCAAATTTTTGTGAAACGAAGGATAGAATGGAGGTTCTATTAGATGATAATGGGGTTTCAGAATACATCAATACTAATATTCCTAAAGCTGCTGCATCAGATGCCTAGCAACTAGCTCAATGGAAGATGGACACTACCAGAACTAGGAGGATGATCTTATAAGGAGTCAGAGACCATATTGTTCCAAATTTTCATAGGAAGGAAACTCCATTCCATATGTGGAAGGACCTTATTGATATGTTTTAAAGCAGTAGTGATGCCATAAAACTTTCTTTGAAGAAAAAATTGAGGAACATTCGAATGGGCAAGAATGAGGAAATTGTTACATATTTATATAGGTTTTCTCAAGTGAGGGATGCACTTGGAGGCATTGGAGAGATAGTTGCACCAACAAAGCTTGTGATCCTTGCTCTTCTTGGGCTTCAAAAATCTTGGCATAGTTTCTAGGATGTAGTGAATGGAAGAGATAAGCTCCCTAATTGGGAGAGACTGTGGTCAATTCTTGTGCAAGAAGAGATAAGGAGGAACACAAGGGATGGAGACTCATATGGGACAGAAGATGAGGAGAACTTTGATTTAGCTGGAAAAGGGAATAGTTACAAGGGTGAGAAGGCCTAAGGAAAAATCAAGGCTAGTTAGAATGGAGGCAAGGAAAAGAAGGATCTTAGCAAGATCAAGTGTTTACATTTTCATGAGTTTGGACATTATGCTACAAAATGTCCAAACAAGAAATCTAGCAAGCATCTTGTAGCAGGATAAGCACTCTCTTCTTAGTTTGAAACAAATTTCTCCTTGATATCTTGCATGACAAACTCAGTACGAGGTAATGTGTAGTATATTGACTCAGGGGGTTCATTCCACATACTAGGGAACAAAGATCTCTTCAGCAGTTTGGAGGAGAAAGACATGCAATTCCATATCGAGCTTGGAGACGATGGCCAATACTTGACCAAAGGAGTTGGTATAGAGATATCTAAGAGGGAGTTTGGTTCCCTTCTTCATCTCAAGAATGTGATGTATGTTCTGGGATTGAAGAAAAACATTGTTTTAGTATAAATCCTTGAAGACAAAGGGTATGATGTAGTATTCAACAAAGGGAAGGCCTACCTCAAGCATTACGCTTCAAGACAAATCAAGAATATTGGTGTTAAGAAAAAGAACCTCTACAAATTTGATGTTGATGCATGTGTGGCCTTGAGCAGCAAGACAAGGAGTTCTCAAAGTAGAGATGTCGTTGTTGAACAAGAGCAAGATAAAGCTCTTAAGATGGAGCCTCAAGCAATATCTTAGTTTCAGTCTACGCTAGTTGGAAGTTGGTCTAACCAATAGGATGATGATGAGGACCACAATTGAGGGTGAGTGGAGGCAACCACTCAGTCAAAGACTTCAAGTATAGGGAAAATTTGAGCCAATTGGGTAAAGGATTTAATTAATGGATATCAAAAGAGAGTTTAGTCTCCTAACACCAAGAAGAAGACACCCAGATACACAATATACATGGCTCTTTATAATTTAGAGGGAGCAACTACAACAATAGAGAACTTGGTAGAGCTGAAGACAAATCAAGGTGGATGGGGTTCTTCGAAGAATCCATTCCTCACTAAGAAGGAGTGTTGAAAATGTAGTAAGGAATGGATTCTTTGTCTTGTGCTTTAGTCAAAGATGCTACTTCGAATTCAATCTCATAGTTTCTTGAGTCAACTACTAGTTAACATATGTGATGTGGCCTATCAATGAGTTATAGTTAGTTAATTCGAGTTAGATGGCATGCAGTGAGTTGTGGACCAGTTGATGGATAAAATTAGCTATCTAGTGGATTTAAACTCTAGTTTCCGTCATTTAATTCATCTCTAATTCTATAATAGAGATATTTATGAGCTTAGTTGACCAGTTGACTTTATGTTAACTCAACTTACTCTTAGTTAACTAGTTGCAGCTACTAAAATTGGCCCTAGTAGGTCATGCAATTTGAATTGTCTATTGAGATTGAATGAAAGCACATATCTATTTATTCATTATACACAAGTTTTTGTGAGAGGATTGAGAAGCAAGTAGAGAAATTTCTCTTGGGAATTACGCAAGGAAATAGGAGAAATTCCTTTTTTTTAGGGGCATATGTGCACTAGGAAATAAGAGTTTCTTATCATGCCTTATTTTCCTAAGTGTTGTGCAAGCTTTGAGAGAGAGTTGATCAATATTGCAAGGAACTTCAGGCTTGAAGCAAATTCTATGTAATAGATCAGATTGCTGGGTTAATTTAATACAAGCAAGAGGGGTTGTTCTAGTTAAGTTCCCTAGATATATTGTGTGTTCTATGTGTGATTGTGTTTCTATTCATTGCTTTCTTTCCATAAATTTTTGGTATAGGAATCATGTGTCTTTTGTGTAATCAATTTTCTCTCATTAGCAGTTGCAATGTCTCAAGGATATTTTACAAGTAACATCTACACAAGAAAAGAAACTCCAACATTTGAAGAATTTTGGGCACAATGTGTTCTAGAAGAAGCAATGTTGAAAGCCAAGGATGAAATTGAACCCACTAACAAAAATTCACAAGCTTTCGCTGCTAGATCAAAGAAGAAGTTTAGAATATTTGGATCTCGTCGTAGATCCGATAATAATAACAACTATCAACCACATAGAAACCAAGACATGTCTAAAGTGCAATGCTTTGGTTGCAAGGAATTTAGACATTATAAAAGATATTGTTCCAAAGCTCCTAAGAACAAGAAGAATAATAGGAGGAAAGAGAGAATTGAAGCTCACATTGCAGAAGATGAATAATTCGAGAAGAAACACAAGATTAAAGACAACAAGGACCTCTAATATTGAATAAATTCACAAATACTAAGTTTTCAATTAGTTTTTTTCATTAATGACAGTTAGAGTAGCAATTACAGTTACATTTGTGTAGAAGATTCTTAGGATCCACAAATTATAGTGTCATGGAAGTTAAATTTTGAAGAAGCATATAACATTGGAAGAAATAGAGCTTACATGGAGTTCTAGAAGGAACACCCCGTTGCATATCTTCACAAATAATTGAAAGCAATGATCACATCATCCAGCGAGCTAGAATAAAATAATTTGGTTCATTAAAAGTTGTCTACACATCATTCCATAGCCACAAGTATTCTACAATCACCGAAGCAATTAATTGCATCATGAAGATTTAGAAGCAACCATCTAGCAAGAAAGAACTACAAGATTCACAATAGAAATAGAAAAATAATAGAGAGGAGATCATTATGCAACATTATAGAAGTTTTTCCAACATGATATTTTGTGTAACAACCCTGGTTAAAAATCCATGTAAAAATATATAAGGCCATATGATGGGACACGTATTCGAAGATGAATGGTGGGAAAGACATCCTAGTGGGGTGTCATTTCGATTATTATGGATAAAGGAAATTGACAAAGGAAATGGAAAAGGTTTTGGAAAGGAATGAGGCATTAATTGGCATATTATTTATGAAAATAATGGAAATTAGGATAAAAGGGAGGTTAAAGGTCTTAGGTTGCATGTGAGGACGAAAATGAAGGAAAATAATGGAAATTGAAGAAAATAGTGGCCTCATTGTAAAGTGCCTTCTGAGAATCAGTGGGTAGGCTTGGTCAGTGTAAGCTTGGTTGATTCATTTTTGGAGCTCTCTCTCTACTCTCTCTCATACTCTTGGACACTTAGAGTTTCTTGGAGCACTCTTGGAGAGTGTGACATATTTGGAGTTTTGGAGAAAGAAGGCAAAGGAAGAGCAAGAAAACGTAAGATGACATCAGGATCAACAGCTATAGCGGGATTTTCTTGCAGGTACTGAGTTTCATGTATGTTTTCCTCACTAGTTTTGGCATGCATGAAATATGCATGTAGTTTATTGGTCATGATTTGTCACTGGCATGGAGGATTGCCTGGATTGAAAGTGGATTGCCTAACCTTGCCATTTCCTGGATAGCCATGGAGATTGTGGGTTTATTTCCTTGTTTTGTTTTGTTTGGTTCTCATGTTTCCTTAGCTTGGGTTGAGTTATTAGTTCCTGGAAGCCTTGGTTGGACAAACACTCTGGAAGCGTAACATATTGGGTTGAGTTACTAGTCCTAGAAGCCTTGGTTGGACAAATGCTCTAGAAGCCCATGATGGGTTGAGTTACTAGACCTGGAAACCTTGGTTGGAACAAACACTCTGGAAGCCCTCGAAGGCTTAGATGGAGACCAATATGAGGATGGTTTTATGATGCCCAACTATGAGGTGGAATCACTAGTTATGGTTTGAGGTGGATGGCCTCTGGAAGCCCCAGATGGTTTTTTGATTGATGTGTTTTATGAGATCCCACATTCATGCTTGGAATATGACATGGGGGTGAATAGCTGAAGAGAGATTTGCTTCAGCCATTCTACATTCGGGTGGAACATGGAAGTCCCATCCTGGGTTTGGATTTGTCATCATCAATAAGACGTAATTTATCCTTGTATTTCTATGAGTATTACACTGGTTTATATGTGGTTTATATGGTTGTGATTTCATTGGTATTTCTGTTGCTATTATGCTGGTTATATATATGTTTTATGACAATAGCTATGTATGGCTCTCATCATGTTTTCACTTGTAAATGAATGAACAATGTATCAATGACCTAATGGACGAAATGGCAGTCAATGTGTTGAGGCATTAATGTCTCTTAGCAATTCTTAGCTAAGTATGAGACCCTTATGCTTAGATATGTTATTTACACATGTAGATTACATATTCGTGATATGTTTGATGAAATGCCTCTCATGGCTGGTAGGGGTCCAGTCAAGGTATTATTCAATTAATTTCTTTTTCAATGTCATTTCCTTGTTATCTCACTATTATGAAGATGTCATTCTATTCTGGACAGTGACCTAGGCTCTGGGCCTGAAAAAGGCTCAAATCCTGGGGATGCTGGCACAACACTATGAAAAAAGTCCCTGGACATTGGCTTGCAGGCCTGTGAGAGCGTCCAGAGGTCAAGTGGTCCAAAATATTAGTGGGACCTAGGGTGTGGTTGGTAGAAAGGTTGGATTGGTTCTTGAGGGTCCTAATGATGATGTTGAATGTATGTATGGTGTGTTTCCATCGGTTCCACTTCCTTAACATGACTTAGGAGGTAGAATCATATCATAGTGGCCTCTCGTCGCATATTTACCCCGGCTGGCCGGTTGCTTGGGTAGATGTGGGAGGAGGGTGTTACAGAGTGGTATCAGAGCATGGTTCACCCCTCGAATCGGATGGGCAGTGTGGTGGTCATGCATTCATGTTGGTTGCATATGTGTTCCTTATGCTTGTAGTCCATGTGTTTCTTTCATTTTCATGGTGTTGATCATGGCTGTAATGATCTCGCCATGTGAAGATTGATGGTGTTGTTGTGGGATGTGTTTTCATGAGTGTATGGTTGTATATGCATTTGTTATGCATGTCAGTGTTTATATGTTATAATGCACGCATTTTCATGGTTATAGTTATGCATGTATAGTAGGTCAAACATGCATTGTGAGGTCATTACATGCAATTAGGTCGTCATGATGCTATTGGTATGTTATGATGCTAATGTGTTGGCTGAGATAGAGCAGGAGATGCAAATCATCAATGTGAAGTTTCAACATTGGACCTCGAGGAAAGAGCATGTTATCATACAGGTTTGTATGTTAAGCATGCAGGTATGTAGGTTAAATATTGTTATATGCATTATGGTTATGTGTATGTCTTTCGTTCTATTGATTTTATGGTTACATACATGATAGATACTAGTTGATTAGCGTAGTTATATGCACGTGTCAGATAGTCATGAATGATAGTAACATGTGGTTGTATTCATTACTATTGTTGTTTTCTGTTAGATAACTTGATGACTATGTTATATGTTTTTGTTGAGTATGTTATAGGTTAACTTGCTGTTGTTATATGATAATAACTTGATGATTAGGTTAGATGTTGTTGATGAGCATGATATGTAACTTGTTGCTGTTATATACTAGTAACTTGATGATTAGGGTTATTACCTTAAGATCTTGATGTTATATGTATCATACTAACCTGGATTGGTCTATATAGATGGTTAGGGTTATGGCATTTAGGTATGAGCTGAATTATTTGTGACATTGTGTTGTACTAATCTAGAATTATTTTGTATATGTGATTGTTATGCATGACTGATAATTATTTATGGGTTTATAATGTGAACATGTCAGCTAGTTACTATTATGGATATCATGACCTTATTTATGTTTGAGATGATATGTTGTGAAGTTATATCATGCTAATCTAGCTTGATTGTGTAGAGAAGATAGCCTCCCCTGAGATACATTAAGGTATGAGTTTTCTTAGGTAGTATACTTGGTGCTTCATTGTTTGATTATGTTGCCTATTTGGTGTCTATTATGTTGTTTATCTGTTGTTTGAATGTTTTCTTACTTGGATGATATAAGTATGTGTCTATAAGATTTTCTGTTGAAATGATCTTGTTTTAAGATGGTTTTACTAACACATATGTGTTGATATAGTTGATATGTACTTGAGTGTAGTAAGTGACAGTTGTAGCATTATGTTTAATGATTATGAGTTGACTATGGATTATGACATGATTGTTAGTGTTTGTAAAGGTTGATTTCTAATTAATAGATATGATTGTCTTGATATTTGTAAAATGTGGTTGACATATGTAAATAGTTGCAGGAAACATGCTTGGTATTAGCTTGACAAGGTAATAGTTGATATGTTTATATAACTAACAGTTGGGTGATGTGACAGTGCATAGTAAGACTCAATTGCAACAAGTTAAAAAGGTAAAAGAAAGGAATTGGGCAAGAATTCCATTGGCTATGTTCGGAAATCCTAATCCCAAACGAATGAGTGCTTTACATACATGAAGTCTTCTTAACCTTGAATTTGTCTGACATTATGGGGATATATGCTATATTCATGAACATGTATTTGACATATATATTGGCTAGTCCCTAGTTACAGGTGAATCTGGTCAAGGGAATTGGAGTCCCTTGAGACATGGCACAAATGTGCTCAGCTACAAGGCAACATGCTTGGAATAACAAGGTAAACTAAAAAGTATATTGTTATATTTATTTATACATTGACAATTATGTGTTTATGGTAGTGTGATAAGGGATTGCACGTAAAATAAATTGCCATGGAATCTTGAAGAAGGATAAGGTTGAGATTTCCCTTGGAAGCACTGGGAACCATGGGGATTAATTCATGGTATCTATTATTAGTCTTGTGCTTTTCGTCTTTTGGTGATTTGTTGCACTTGATTTGCAACTTTGCTTATGTCTAGTGTATGACCATACCACTTTACTGTGGAGTTGTCTTGTTATTGATTTTCATGGTTTTCTTCTTGTTTGCGTTTGTTCTTGCCTTTTTATGTTTTAAGTCTTTGGAATTGGTTGGGGAAGGAGTAAGTTAATGGAGCTTAGGGAGAAGTTGTGTGGTACCCGACAGGTAAGGTAAGACTTGGATGAAGCTCAGCGCATGTATAAGGGTAGTTGAAGGCAAGAGTATGACAACTAGTTGGACTGGTTGGCTCCATTGGTGTAAATGGACGATGATGGGAAAATCATGGGAAAGGTAATCAAGAAAGGAAAGGTGAATGGATTTGAGGCGTGATATGCCTTGGCTATGTTGGGAACTGTTGTTCTCGAAGTTGCACATTGACCTTATGATATCTAGTAATTACGTTGTGATCATGATTATGTTGATGTTTATATGTGTATACATGTATGTATGTATATCTGATTAGGTCATAATGGATCATGATTATTGAAGCTAACATTTATATGCTTATGTATGTATGTATGTGTGCGTTGTCCGACATATA
>APFE030705262.1:0-51261 GCA_000404065.3 Pinus taeda | reverse complement strand
CACGTCTTGTTCCCGATACGCTTCTTTCTTTATGTTAATGATGTTCATATTTGAATTTCATGTATGAATGGATGTCTCATAGTTTGTAACTAACTCCTTTCTTATATAACATAAAGATCATTTTTATGTAAATCTTTGTCCATATACTGCTGCATTCCTTGGAATTGTTGTTTTTGCAGGGAAAAGGAGCGGAAGGGATGTGAAGAACGGTTTGCACCCTTGAGTAACTACCCAAACGTAGGACCTCAGGTATGTCCTTCTCACCTTAGAAATAGCTTTTTCTAGCATAATGGCTGTGTGTGTGTATGTTTCTTGACTTAGACAACTTTCAGTCTGCTAGGGTTCCACCCAAAAGCCTTAGGGGATAAAATCCCGCAACAACGGAAAAAAAAAATAAAAAATATTGGGGTCCAACGTAAACAACTCATTTTTTGAGTTGATGGGTTCTAATTTCATTTTAATTCCAAAAACTTTATTGAGTTGTTTCATTTCTTCATCAAGGGTATCAATTTCTATGATATGGAATCTAAGGTCTGGAGAAATAGACATGCCTATCAAGCTATGTGCCTGATCTTTCTTATTTTACCATTTTGCTTTCTTATATTCATCTTTAGATTTAGACTCTTGGCATGAGGCTATTCTATAAAGAACTTTACTTCTAATTAAATCCACAATGTAGGATAGTCATTGGAAGTAGTTGGTGCTTTCAAGAATAACTAGGCATGAACTTTCCATTTTAAAAGAAATTAAATCTGTAGATGATGAAACTAAGTGTTCTAGTGAAAATATATCGAAAAATTAGGCCAATTAAAAAAAATGGCTATGACAGCTTTCGAATGAAGAAGTTCTGGATTTTAGAAGAAAATTTGTTGAAGATGCCAAGGAACTACATGAATGTTGGAAGTGAATGATAATATTATATTTAAAAAAATCCATGTCTTTCCGAACTTAATCTAATTAGCTCACTTTTAAAAAAATATTACTTTATGTGACCCACTATTATAAATAAGTGAAAGTCACTTTTACAATGGTACTTTATAAACTACCTACTAAATTGTAACTTAAATAAAAGATAAAGTGGCTTTAGAATTATAAGTGACTCACTTTTTATAATGGGTGAGAACACTTTTACGTAAAGTAACTTTAAAAAAGAAGTTACATGTTCCTTTTGAAAAAGTAACTCAACAAAAAGAAAGACTTGAACCCAAGACCTCTATTCTCATAAAGTAACTTTGGACCAAGTGAGCTAGTTTTTTTTTTTTCCAAAGGAAAAAAGCAGTAACTTTTTATTAAAAAAATAATGAAAAGTTACACTAGCATAAGCTCTGAAACATTTTGTACGCTGCCACAAGGGCTCTAGTGCATATTCACACACCGCATTGTTAGGAGACTAACGTGCACAAAGAAAAAGAAAAAGAGAGGAGAGGAGAGAGGAAGAAAGGGGCAAAAAAATGAAATCCGGCTGAGAGTCACACTTCAAGTTTTTCTCCCCTTTTTCTTTTCGACCTTACGCCACTCTCCTTGAGTGGGCTCGATCGAAGCAATGACTGTCTGTGTATCTGCATTCTGTGGGCCAGTTTCTTTATCTGAGTCTGAAGTATCAGAGTGGTGCTGCTGTTTGGTGCCTCCCATGCTTGGATCCACTCTTGTCATCTCTGTCTTGTTGTTCGGTTTGGTTCCCTTCTGATTCTCCATTTATTGAGATACCTCAGTCTTCTCTGGAGGGGCCTCTTCCACCTCTGCTTCTGATTCTTCTTCCTCTGAGTCTGGGGGTGAAAATTTCCATCCTTTCTTCTGCTTCCCTTTCTGCTTCTTTTTACTGTTTACTTTCTTGTCTTCTGGACATGAACTTTGCAGGTGTCCTGTCTGCCTACAGAGCCTGCATCTGAAAGTGATGTTTTCATAATCTAGTACTTGGAACCAGTTTTGTTGTTTGTAGATCAGCCTTATATTGTCCGGAAGCCCTTTACTTAAATCTACTTCCACACAAATACGTGCGAAAATGTAGATCCTTTCATCAATCCTTTCCAGGTCCGTTTTGATATATTTCCCTAAGTTGTTCCCAATGCCTTCCAAGTCTTGTTCATTCCAAAAGTGCAGAGGAAGATTGTATAGTTTGACCCAGACCGGCATTTTGGTTACAGTCATTTTGTTTGGGTCAAAATCTGGAAACCATGGGGTCATAAATAGCCCTGATGTTCCCCAAAACCATGGCCTTGTGCTGATGACTGTGTCTCTGACTTCCTTGGATGTAAATTTCACTATGAAAAACCCCTTTGAACATAGATGAATATCACATTCCATGGTCCAGCTAGTGAAAATCCAATGGAAAAGATCCAAAGGTTTAGGCCAAAAGCTGTTGAAGCGGCATATCAGAGCTTGCGTTTCGTAGGATTTTATGAAATTGTCAAGCCCTGAAGAATCTAAATTTAAGGCTGGGGTTTGCTCTGACTAATCTACTATGTATGGCCTGGGTATATGTCCGCCTTGATCTGAAGAAGACCCTATGTCTCTGTTGCCCTGAAGAATGTTTTTGTAGGATAAACCTCCTTTGGGTTGGTGCTGGGATGCATATTTTTTTCCCTTATCCCCCCCTAAGGAGCTTGGTTGTCCCTGAGGCAGAGCCCCTCCTCTCAATCTGAAGTTTAAGGTAATGATTGATCCTGGTCCAATCTCATAGCTATCCATCGATCTAAGATCCTAGAGAGACCACCTACTAATGACCAAATGTTGGATCTGAACTGGGTATCCCATTTCAGCCCAAATCTGTTGTTTCAGCCGCAAGGAGGTGCTTCATGCATGAACCCATACTAAACGAGTTTTTCCCTAAGGGGGTTTAATCAGAATCTGAAAACAAGAATTTTTTACCTGCTTTGGCTGTAAGCAAACCTCCAGATCTGGCCCTATTTTTGTTTGTTTTTCCTTGAACTTGTCTGGATCTGCTAAAACCCTGCTCGATCTTTGATTGGTACCCTCAGTCTACTGCCTGGGGTCGCGCTGTGCTCGTATATAGGCTAGATCGGGTAGATCCAAGCCGAAACTATAATGTTTAGGCTCCTGCGTTGAAGGAAAGATCGAAACTGCTTCATGCAGTCGTCCCCTACCTTTTCTCCTTGCGATTTGGCAGAGCCTGGCCTCTAAAAACCACACGACACGACATGTTCTTTGTTTAAGAGCGCCGATTAGGGCCTCGATCTTCCACCAGAGACAGGCCTCTTCATTTATCCACTTAAAAAAGTGTGACTCTGTTGAAACCCTCGCCTCCCAGTCTCGTTGAGATCTTGCATTTTGTTCCCAGTCCAGGATCGCGTGATTCCTTGTGACGGATAACCCCACAGCTGCATTTCTGCGTTGATCTGGGTGTACTTGCAGCGTTTTCCTGTAGGAGGCATGCCATTTCTCTAAAGGCGCATGCAAGAATGACCACCTACCAGCAATGATCGCCGTCGCCCCAATCCCTGGATCGGCTTCGGCCCCTGAGGTGGGCTTGGGAGCCACTGCGGCAACAACAAAACCTCTGCTCGAACAAACCCTAGCCGTCGCCATTCCATTTCGCTCCAAGAGAGTTGTGTTCTTGCAATAATTCACACACTAGCAATTGCATTGGAAAGAAAAAACATTGTTTTGGTGGCAGCAAGAGTGCTTTGGTCTCAATTCATGGTCCCAAGGAGGGAGAACGGAGATCAAAACCTACTTGGTCCAAGTGAGCTAGTTTAAAGAGGAAGGTTTTTTTTTTTTCACTGAAGCCTTGTAGTGCGTGCCTACATTAAAAACCCACTTTTGATATAAAACAAAAAAAACCACACAACCCAAAATGAACATGCAAAATAAATGCAATTCTTACGACTTAAAATTAGATTTGGCTAGAAACTAGATATTCTCGTCAATGTTTCTGATTTTTCGAGACCACAATAAGGAGCAATAGAGAAGAGCATGCACATGAGGAAAACAATTTATTTTTGTTTCTGGTTTGCCCAGATCACATAGAGTCACAAGGAAAAGAGAAAACACAGAAATGAAAGGTATAGATCTAGTAATAAAAAAATTATAGAGGACCATAAACCAAAATAAACAAAGAGATAAAGAACTATAACTGCAAATAAATACTGTATACCTCCATATCTTAGAAAGGATGTAGCTAGGGCCACCAGAAACCTTTTCGTGTGACATGAAAGGATTTACTCTCTAGAATAGATGTTCCTGACAAAATAGAGTAGTCCTATTAACCCGAAAGTAGTCAGAAATAATAGATCTAGGAAACGACAGTCAAATGCAGTTGTATCAGCTTTGGATTTGGATCACCAATGGATGAGACACTCGAATAGCTTTGATATCATGTATGAATTTATAGGGTAAGTTCCTTAGATAGAACATGTTTAGTCAATTTAATATTCTTAAATTGTAAGCATAAATTATTGACCGAAGTAGGTAAATTGACGAAGCACAAGTGCACTGTATGTGCTAGAAGTTATTTATGTCGTTAAGGTGTTTATGTTATAGTTAAAGTATAAATATAGAATTAGTGTTGAAATGGTGTTACTTTCTATTTTAGATTATTTTCCCTAAGATCTCTTAGCTGGTTATTCTAAAAGTAGTCTTAATTAAGTCAAGTTTTGTGGGATGGTTGAAGAGAGATCCTAAACTCTACTTTGTTCAACTATTTTTCATTATATTTCGATTTTTATGCTGTAGCCACGTGAAAATAACTACAAAAGCAGGGAATGATGTAAAGGAGATCTAATTTAGTGAGTTTGAAAATGAATGATGCTTGAATTCAGTTGCTAAGGAAAAGACTGTCACTCTTTAACTATTGCAGCTTCACTCAATGCAAAAGTAAAACAAGAATGAAATTGATAAGCTATTAAACAACCAAACTATGAAATTAGATGATTGAATTATACTAGCTAGAAAGCAAATGAAATGATCAAATTATTCTAGGTAGAAATCAAATGAAATTATTGATGCAGATGTCAATTTAATCGTGAACTCTATTGGATTGCATCCTAAAACATAAAACAGAGTATCCATAATTTAACTATAAGAAACCAAAGAAAATCTATTTGCAATGAGTCAAAGCCCTGATATGCACGCAAGGGCCTCCACGAGATAGTCAGTAACTTTAATCAACACAACATGAAAAGTATGAACCAATGTCTATTAATCGAAAATAGTTTTAATAGGATGTTCTCAAATTACATACAACGACATGCACCCAAACACAGAATGACCATTTTTCATATAACATTTTGTTAACTAAAAGCATGAGAATTTTAAGCCTAAGTATCTTCATTTCAATCTCTATTAAACAAAATTATATTGCTTAGTAATCGATTTGCTATTTGGAAAAGAAAATCGATAATATTTCATGAAATTCAGATTTTGGTCCATCACATTATCTTTCAGTTGACTCTGAGGTTGACTGCATTGAAGTGCAATTATGTTGAAGGATTAGTTTGATCAAATAGGAAAGAATCCATGAGGGGATCATTCTTCATCTATCCATATATTCTTTTGATGAGGTGGTGCACTCAAACCTTGTCAACAATGGAGGTAGCTACGGATCTATGGGTTAGCTGTAGAATCAAATCAATTTTGTAGTTGAATAAAAGCTTTAATAAAAAAATAAGGTATCTGTACAAAATATGAAAACGAGGACATGTAAATGTTTACCTTAACAAAACCTCATATTTATTGCATTTATTTAGATGATAGGGATAGGAAAAACGAGGAAAGATGAGCAAAAAGGGTGTCAAGGTAAAGCATTTCTTGGACTCTACATTCCCCCACACTAGAGGTTTTATATGTCCTCATATAACTCAACATTTTCATTCTCTTATACATATTTTCTATCACATTCAGGATTCACTTTCTTCTTCTTTCTGGTAGCCATTGTTATTCTTGGTTTCTTCACTAGGATATTATACTTTAGGTTGATGATTTCTCTTTGCATTGCCCTATTTTCTTTCTCCAACTTCTTGTTCTTTTTATAACATAGGCTCAAGTGAATAATAAGGTTGTCACTCTTAGAAACTTGAATTCCATTCTGTTCCTTCAGTGTTTGATTTTAATTCTTAGATTTCTTTCTTTAAATCATTAGATGATGAAGGTTCTTGTGACTCATTAAATTGATTACTTACTTCCCTTAGACTTTGGATTGACTCTTCAGTTGCTGCCTCCTTTCTTTCTAATGACTCTATGTAATCATACATTTCTTGTTGAATAGGATCAACACCTGGACTGTGTACTATACTTCTTGGAGGTGAACTGAAGAGGGCTAGTGACACCCTTGCTGATAATTTTAGTGATTCTCCGGGAGAGTCTTCAAGGTTTTTAGTTTGTTCTTTTGCCTCTAGATCAATATGTTCTACAACTCCGCAGACTGCTTTTTCTAGCGCGTTTAATCATGTACTTATTATTAAACTTGTAGTTGGTAATCCCTGAGATTTCTTCTCTTTAGCTTTTGGATTTTCCTTCTGGGGAAGGATCTTGGTTTGAGATGAAATTTTTGTTTTCTTACTGGTTTTCTTTCTTCTAAGATTCCTTTTTTTCATTTTCTACAAAATATCTATTATCGGTAGTTCATCCTCTGATAATTCTTGTTGGGACTGTGGTTCCTGTTCCTTTACTATTTCCATTTTTCTCTTCCTTTCCTTGAGGGTTTTACTACCACTGGGTTGTTCAGAGATTTTCTCTTCAAAATGATTTATTACTAGAAAAATTTCCCAGTTGTCACCTATACTTTGAAGTTGAAACTTAATCAATATTTTTATCAATCCAGATGGTACACTATATTGTCTATGAACTGAATTTTCTTTTGAACATCCATTGATGTTTTATTAAGGCTATGCAAGTGGAAATATGGAAGATTCATTCAATGTTCCTCAAGAAAATTCATGATTATCCTAATGTGGTAGAAAGAAATGCATCCAAAACCGACCTTCACATGTAATAAATTTCTGAAGTACAAGGAGAAAATTCTTGCATTTAATCTTAAGGGCTATGCTAGGAATACCTTTTCTGAAGATGGTAGTGTCCATGTTCGGATTTTTCAAGAATACTTTCCAATCTTCCCCTTTGATTCCTCTGTTTTTGAACCACTTTTCTCCACTTCTAGGTAATTTAGTAGCTTCTGCAATTAGGAACTCTGTTATGGTGCACTTGACATCTCCTATTTCAGCCTCCATTCCATCAAAAGAACATTCAAAAGTATTTGTTACCTCCCTTTGGAAACCATCACATTTTTCTATGAATTGTAACCACTCTACTTTCTGCAACAATTCCCTAGTCTGAGGGTATCCTTCCAAGAACTTCTTTCCTATTGGTTCCATCCAGACAATAATACCCATGATGGAAGATGCTTTGTCTCAAGAGCTCTTTACATGACAGGGAAAAATGGTGTTGGTAAGGTTTCATTCAGTGAGAGAGAGAGAGATGGAGAGGCTATATGAATTCAGAGAAATGAGAGAACAAGTGAATTATAATGAAGGTTTTGGAAATGAGTTAACACTTAGAGCACATTCAATTTAATGATTTAGTGATTACTTTGATAGATTTCGAATAGGGACAAGACAGGCTTTAAACTTGTTGATTATGATGATTTTGACAAGCGATTATCACCCATGACTTGCAATGATTTCATTTTATTTCAGTAGTACTACGTCCACATAACTCATACATGCAATATATTAATCCTTATTGTAAAATTAAAGTGTTACATACCTTCAACTGATTTTCTAACCTTTATTTTTCCTTTGATATCTTTTGTAGGTACTTTGCACTTAAAAGGAGTCATTTATTCTTCAATCTGAACCATCAAGTGTTCCTGTCAAACTAGCTATAGAAATCTTATTAGAGTTGTAGAAACTTGTCTCGGCTGCAGAAAGTCACTAATTCTATACCTGGCAGATATTTTTTTCTTTTTTAAAATGAAAGAGATACTTAGGAAAGAGGAATACATTTTTTTTTTAAGGAAGAAATGGTAAAGAGAGAAACTTTTAAGTGCCAACAAGAGTTGGTTTTCACTTTAAATTTTCTTTATAAGCATTCCAACAACATGTTTGTTTCCATGTTTATACATTATTATTTTTTATTTCCTTTTTATTTTTATTTTTATCTTTTATTTTATATATATATATATATATATATATATATATATATATATATATATATATATATATATAGATATCTATATATATATATATATATATATTTCTTTCTTTCTTTCTTTCTTCTTTATATATATATAGAGAGAAAAATAAAATTTCTAAGGTGGAAAAGAAGAATTCTTCTCAACCATCTCCAATACTAAATTGTCTTGGAAATTTTTTGACAAATTATTCTTTTGTTAATGGCTTCTGATAAAGTCTAAGTCAATGTCCATTCACTTAAAGAGTAATTTTCTCTTCATTAATAGTCTTGATTTTAACTGCACCATTGTCAAAGACATTTTCAAGTTCATAAGGTCCAATCCAGTGAGTTTGGAATTTTCCTTTGAAATTTTTTGAATTTTGAGTCAAATAGTAACGCCCAATCTCCTGGATGAGATTTCCTTTATTTAGTGTACTTATCATGCCATCTAGATCTATGTTGCTGAACTAGGCTAGTATTTTGGAGGGATTCTTGTCTTATTTAATCAATCTCATTGAGTTGTCTCATCCTTTGCTTTTGTGTTTCTGATAAGTTAGTATCCAATTGGGCTATTGTTTTATAGTTTTGGATCTAAAACTCTATTGGAAGTGAGAACTACTTCACATAAACAAGTTCATAGGTAGTGTGTCTTGTAGTACTTCTCCATGTAGTTCTATAAGCCCAAAAAGATTTTGGAAGCTTTTTTGCCTAGCCCTTCCTGTGTAAGTGTACAATCTTGCTAAGAATTGCTTCAATCACCTTGTTTCTACACTCAACTTTTCCATTATCTTATGGATGGTATGGAGTGGATTTCTGATGCTTGATTGTGTACTACTCCACATGTTTCTAAACTAATTTGGATGTAAATTGTGTTCCTTGATCTATTACAATTTCTCTTGGAACACCAAAACAAGTAAAAATATCCTCAAAAAGAAATGAAAATACAACATTTTTCAGTAGCAAAAGGAACTGGTTTAGCTTCTACCCATTTAGTGACATAATAAGTACATACCATAATATATCTTTTTTGCTTTGGAGTTCGATTGATTGGACCAACAAAATATACTTCCCATTTTTCAAATGGCTCAATAAGTACATGTGGTTGTAATCACATTTCATTTGAAAGTGTAGGTTTTCTCATTCTCTGACAACTATCACATCTCTTAACATATTTGTTATGTGGAATTTTGCATCTAAGGATAAGCACAATTTCCCTAGGTGGGTAGCTACACCTAGTACAACAAATTTAAAGCACTTAATTTTTTTCTATTTAAGATAAATAAGACAAGGGACCTACTTCTTATCTATCACTTTCCCTTTGTCTCCTTTTTATAGTTCATGTTGCTCCTTCTCGAACTTAATCCACTCGAAAACTACCTACAATCATAAATAACGAACAAAAAAACAATCAAAGCGAGAGATCTATCTACTATAAGAAAATGGAATTGAAAGCATTTACACATATAATCATCATACATAAAGACAAGAATATGGGAAAAGGTGTAAACAACCTTATTAAGTAGAAGGAATAATTACAACCATGAAGTCCGTTCCATTGTCACTCCTCTAGATTAGGTTCCAACCAACATCACATGAATATCACAACACTCTGATAACATAATAATACTTGCTTACAATCTCAATCCTCACACCAATATTATCTCCTTACAAATTCTCAAAGTCTAGCCCCTAATCACTTAGATGAGTTCTCAATTTACAGGATAATTGATGAAGTTTCATCATAAATGAGGGTATTGAATGGCATTCCAAACTTAGAGTTAGTTTCCATGGAGGAAGGGATTAGAGGATAGGAGGTTTCGTAACTCATTCCCTGTCCAATCTCGAGTGTTTAGGAGATGATAAGTGTGGAAATATTCTAGATGGCTCCAGAAGTAAGAATATTCCCAGAACCCTATGACGATTTCGCTCAATCTCACCTACCATAGGTCAAAGTGGGCCTAAGTGCTCTAGAAAGCACCCTGGGCCTACTTGCATTGAAGTGCACTTACCGCTGGCCAAGGCTACACTTGTCCCTCAAGGAGGCATTTCTAAAGGGCTTCGGGCCAAAAAACTCTTAGGGAAGGAGGAAATCAAAGTGATGACTTGTCTAGGGCATGTAGCAATTGAATTAGGGTTTGATGAGCCCTAATAGTACTGATATGAATGATGGGACTGATGTGCCCAAATGGATCTGTAACAATATTCCTTTGTATCCTTGAAAATGGAAGGCCAATAATATCCTAAAAGTAGGACCTTATAAGAAGATATTATGTCAGAAAAATTTCCTCGACATGGTTCATCATGGAATGCTTTAAGTATTTCTGGTATTTCATATTCTCGAACACATCTTCTGATGCTAAGGTCTAGTCTTTTTTTGTATAATTCTTCATTTTTCCATGAATAAAAAGTGTTATTGTGAACTATCCTCCTCTTTTCTCTAGGAGACAAATGACATGGAATTTTCCCTGTAGCTAAATAAGTAGCAATATCTCCATACCAAGGTGATTTAGTAGATGCTGCAAAAAATATATTCATTAAGAAATTTATCCTCCACAAGTTGATCATTATTATCATTTTAAATTCTAGATAAAAAGTCAGTCATTGTATTCTATTTTCCAGGTCTATTTATAATGGTGGTGTTGAATTCTTCTAACAATAAGAGCCATTTAATTATTCTTCCATTAGTGATTGGTTTATTCATTAGGTATCTAATGGAAGAATGGTATGTGTGAATGAAAGTTTCACATCTAGTTATATAATGTCTGAATTTGTTAATGCCATGACCTACAACTAAAAACTCCTTCACAGTTATAGTATAATTTAACTCTGTAGGAGTTAAATTTTTACTGTTATAATAGATTGCATAAGGAGTAAGGTATTTTTTCCCTAACACAACTTGTAAGGATGTATCTGAAGCATCAGTTGATATATGGAAAGGAAATTTCCAATTAGGTCCTTTTATGATAGATGCTTTAGAAATTCACTTTTTCAAAGTTTCAAAGGTAGCTTGATAATCAAAATTCCAACTGAATTCACAGTCCTTGGTAAGTAGTTTAAAGAGTGAATATGCCATTTTTGTGAATTTTTCTATAAATCTTCTATAATATCTAGTAAAACCAAGAAAAATCCTAACTTCTCGTTGACAGTTTGGCACTGATAATTTAGAAATGACCTCAACCTTAGATGAGTCTACCTTAATTCCATCTCCTAAAATATGGTGATCTAAACCAATTCCTTTGTTAAGCATCATAAAACATTTCTCATGTCTTAACAAAATATTTGTTTTGTTACATCTTATTAAAAAAAAATTCTAAATTTTCAAGTGTTTCGTTAAAAGAATCTCCATAAACTGTAAAATCATCCATATACCCTTCCACACAATCATGAATAAGATGAGAGAAACTTCTGATGACTTATCTTTGGAATGTTTCCAAATATTGCATAATCCAAAGGAAAGTACTAGGTAAGCATAAGTTCCCCATGGATAGGTAAATGTGGTTTTATCTTGATCTTTAGGTGCTATATGAATATGATTATATCCACTAAAACTGTCCAAAAATGAAACATACTTTTCCCTGCCAATGTGTCCAAGACTTGATCTATGAAATGAATTGAAAAGTGGTCTTTTAATGTTGCTTTATTTAGTTCCTTGTAATTGATACATACTCTCCATTTCCCATTTTTATTTGGAATGATTACTAGGGGTGAAAACCATTGACTATCTGATATTTGATAGACGAAATTTACATTTAGCAGCTTTTGTAATTCCTCCTTAACAATCTCTTTTAGTTTTGGGTTCATTCTTCGTTGTGGTTGTCTAACTAGTCTTGCATATTTATCAATGTACATATGATGTATGCAATTCTTAGGATCAATTCCTCTCATATGAGTGTATTCCCATGCATAATCAAAACAATGTTTTTGTAAAAATTCTACCAGTTGATTATTTTGTAATTATTCCAAGTTTTTATTAACATTCAAAGTTTAACTTGGAAAAACCTATATTGAAGGATTCCCAAATTTCTTCATATAGAGCAATGATACTTGTCTACATGAGAGATATTCATTTCGACTATGGTCATGATGTGAGGAAGATTCATTATTGCAATAGATTGAAAATATGGTGCTCCTGTCTTACTTGTTCAGTAGTGAAAATAGGTTGTATATCATCATCATCATCATCGATCCATTCCTCATTCTCTATTTATATTGTTTATTTTGCAATGGGTATAATGTAACTTTTTTGTGGAATTTCCATCTGAGATAAACATGTCACATGATCTACAATTGATGAAATCATCACCTGCAGGTAGCCAATCTCTTCCTAGGATTAATGGATGTCCTCCTAGATTATTGGGTGTTAAGACCATGAAATCAACAAGATATTCCCAAGAACCTAAGGATACACAAACATCTTCCAACACACCATCACGGTTAATTATAGACCTTTCTGCTAATTGTAATAGTGTTGGTGTCTATTGAAGGTTAGGAAGCCTAAGTGAATCCATAACTTGTTTGCCCATTATGTTTATGGCTACTCCTGGATCTATCAACGTGTTTGGTATTTCAATTCCATTGATGTGAATTTTCACAATGGGGTTCCTTGGATCTAGATATTTTTGGGATTTCATTTTCCCCATCATGATCTCTACAATTTTCCCAACTAATTGAATTATTTTTATATCTATTATTTTTCTTCCTAATCTTTGAGTACTTAATTCCTTAATTGTTTTTGCAAAGATTGGTATTTATTTTATGTCTTGTAATAAAGGAATTTTTATATAGACATTTCTTAATTCATCCATCATATTATAATCAAGAAATGTGATTTGTTTTTCTACTCCTTCATCAATTTTCAACCATTCAAGAAAAGGTGGTCTAATGGATACTGAGGGTTGTTCTGTAATAGGAGTATTTATTGGAACATTTTCTGTTTGATTATTCTCTTTCCGAGGGAGAGAGGTCTCTCCTTCTTCAAATTGATTTTTATGTTTTTGAAGGTTTGTCCTTGCTTCCTGAATAACAACAGGGGTTTTCTTTACAATACTCTTCCAGGCCTTAATTAGACATTACTTAGATATAGTGAAGTTTTTTCCAAAAGAGAAATCGTAATTTTATTAATAAAAAAAAATTACATGTTGTAGATGCGAGACACATTCATCAGCAAGTCAAAGACTATTGATCGGATGTTCATAGAAAGAACAAAAATATTGTACAGTTTTTATTCTCAACCTTTCGCCACTCCCCTTGAGTTGGCATCAAAGATACAAGTGGAAGTGAAGTGTCAGCCATGGGTTGAGGGTTGTCCTTATCATAATCATAATTGTCTAATGTATATAGTCTCTTTGAGCCACTAGTATCCATTTTATCTGATATTTTTGCCGGTTGTGAGTCCATCGGATCTTGTGGATTTGTTACCTATACTTCTGGGTATTTTTCCATCTAATTTTTCACATTGGATATGGGATGTTCCACATCAGCTTCCTCCTCCTCATCTGATAATGGTGGGGGAAATTACCATCCCTTGAATTGTTTCCATGTTTTTTTCTTTCTTCGGGCATCTTTTTTGGCTTCGGGGCACGTATTTTGTAGATGTCCTATTTGCTAGCAGATTCTACATTTAAATGTTGTATTTTCATGATCTATTATATGTGTCCAACACCTCTATTTGTGTTTCAATTGTATGCGGTCTGGCAGCCCTTTGTTGAGATCTACTTCCACACAGATTTGTGCGAAAGTGAAAATTCTTTCCTTAAGTATTTGTGAGTCCATTTTAATGTATCTCCCAATGGTGTTTGCAATACCTGCAAGGACTTATTGGTTCCAAAGATGTAATGGGAGATTATGTAAATGGCCCATACAGGCATCCTAGATACAACCATAGCATTTGCTTCAAATTCTATAAACCATGGTGTGATGAAGAGGCCTGTGGATCCCTAAAACCATGGTCCTTCTAGTAATATAATGTCTCTGGCCTTTGCTGAAGGGAAATTTACAATGAAGAAACCCTTGGAACAAAGATGAATTTCACAGTGTGTAGTCCAGTTTGTGAAAATCCAATGGAAGAGCTCGAAAGGTTTTTGCCAAAAACAATTGAATCTACTGATAATAGCTTGTTTTTCAAAAATATTACAATGTTCGTATATCTTTGGTATATCTATGCTTAATTCTGGGGTATAATTCAATTGCTCCACAATATATGGGCTAAGTTCAGTTCTAGCTTGCTTTGGAGTCACTATAGGAGTATTTTTCCCTTGGAGGGTGTTCTTGAAGGAAAGCCCTACATTTTTGTGCTTCTGTTGTGTTTCTATATTTTTTATTAATCATCTCTCTATGCCATGTCTTGTTTGTTTTCATTTACTATAGTCTGCTGCTATGCCACCTTTCAGTCTCATATTGAGTATTATTGTAGATGCAGATATAATATTATACTCCATGAGAGGTCTAGTGTCCTAGAGAGCTCTGCCCCCATATATCAGATGTTGAGATCTGACAGGATATCCAATATGGAGGAAAATGCTATTCTTCAAAAGTAAAACAAAGTCTGTTGCAAGAACCCAAACCAAGATAGATATCCCCAAAGGTATTTTAATAAAAAATTGATATCGTTAAGGGCTTACTAGGGGTTCTTCTCCTACCTGGAGGTTTCTAGAACATGTTCTGGGTGTCTCTGCAAATAGTCCATATAGCAGGACTCGTTATTGCTTGTCCATGCACTTGTTCATGAATCTTTGGACTGTTGATCAACACTGGTAACTAATGGTTGCAGAGCGTTTAGGGAAATAATCATCAAATGTGCTTCCTTGGCTGCCAGATGCTAAAGGTTCAAAAGGTATGAGGCAGCACTGCTGGGCCTGAATGAAGATCTATCATGTGTGCCATCAGGAACACCACCTGGAAATCAATGGCGACAAACAGAACATGTATTCTATCTGGCCAGCCAGGGAAGTATGCAATATGAATGGTAAATGTGCTTGCAGAGCATCTCCCTGGCTTCGAGGCCAACCTCGAACCTATCCTTGCAAACAAGGTAGTGCAAATTGTTAACCAGATGTCGAGTATTAATCTTAATCATGGGAATTGCATCCACAGATTCACTTGGGGTAGGAGGAGGGTCGCGTCGATCATTCTGAGATGGATGTTCTACGAGTTATTCATATCGCGAGCCCATGAAATAATCCCCAAAGTTTGTAGGCAAGGCCCTGAGTTATTTTTCTATATCGCCACCCAAAATCAACTCCATGTGGCCCTTAGCCCCCATTGAGACCTGTCTAAGAATAAGAAGGGGACTGTAGAACATCCGGTCATGAACGTGGTCATGACCTTCATTGATTCCTTGGTTATTCAACCGACTGAGCAAGGTGGCCATGAGGTCAGCCCAAGAAGGCCTCTCTCTATCCTCCATTAAGAAGCCCTCAAAGGGGTTTGTTCGAGAGATAGAAACTCCATCGCTTACTTCCTCTATAAACCCTTTGCCACATGTGGGACAAAGGGCAAGGTCTCTGGCCAATAATCTTGACATACAATTGCAAGCATGGCACTAGTAGGGGAAGTACTTCTAAAACCCATCTCGATAAACCACGAAAATTCAAAGAGGCAAGCTTGCACCTGCCTCAGCTCATTCTATTTCTTCCATCCCAGGGGAGCTGGAAGCTCGACAGAAATAGCTTCAACAGAGTCTGGATGTGCTTCCATCTCAGGTTCCTTCTCAACATGTTGTTGCTCCTTCTCGGCTAGTCTCGACATGTTGCGAGTGCGAATCGTAGAATCTCCCAAAACCCTCTGATCTAGTGAAGTTCTTAAATAGGTTTGAGGATTTTTCTCTTCCATATTGTAAACAGATTGTTGTGACATTTTATTGTTAGGATTTGGAAGTGGTTGAGCGGGTAATTGATTTTATTTTTGTGCAAGTAGTAGGGAAAGCTATGTATTTTGATTTTTAAATGGGACTTTAGGTAATTGATTGGTTTGAGGAATTTGATTAGATTAGGGTAGGAATTGTGGTGGAAAATTAATATAGGATGGTGAATATTGTTGATATTGAGCATAAGCCCAATAAGGACGTTGCCATCATTGATTCCAAGATTGTGATTGTGGTTGAGCCCAAGGCTACTAGGATGGATTCCAATTATTTTGTGAAGACTGAGCAAATTGTTGTGGTCTAAGGCTTTGCGATTGATTTGGTTGAGAGTTCTACCATGGTCTCTTGGAAATAAAGTAAAGGGTGTCTACTTGTTCTGGTATCCCTTCATCATTAAATACATATTTGAGATTTGGTAAAGATGGAAAATCCTTAGTATCATGGTTATCTACACATATGGCACAATTGTCTATAGTTTTTAAATCTAAAGGACACTCTCTTAGGGCATGCTTCTTTCAACATCTAGGATGGAAAATGGATAATGCAACATTTTCATATTTTTTATTATTCTATATTTTAAGGGCGTCTAGTTGTTCACTTAGACTATCTAACATATTTGTCTTGAAAGTATCAAGAAAGCTTCCTAATTGTTCCCTACTGACTGTCCCAACTACAGATTTATTGATTCTTGATAAGAGAGGGTCTCTAGGACTTTTTGCAACTCATGTTCCACCCCTTGAGATATGTACACATAAGTCACAGATATCTACAAATGGTAATTCAGAAATATCTCATTTTCTTGTTAATTTAAGGAGATCGATCCATTCAACTTCGATAGCTTTGAGTAGGAGGGCTTTCAACATTTCCTCATAAAAATGATCCATTTTTCTCTTTTAATATTATAGACAAATATCTCTACTAAGTCTTCAAAATTTTCATCTTCCTTTTGTGTCATTTTGAAGACCTCATGTTTAAAGTTATGAGGCATACAGTAATCTCTATATTTTTCTAAGAAAGCTTCTTTCATTTATGCCCATGTTCTTATAGAATTCATCCCTATACTCACGAACCATTTTAATGTTGAACCATTTAAGGTAGCAAGGAACAATTTCAATTTTTGAGCATCATGAAAATAATTAAATGATTTGCATAATACTTCAATTTCGAAGAGAAATGTCTTTGTGTCTTCACTTACTTTTCCATGGAAATTAGGAAGAATAGAAGGTGAAATATTTTTCATTGTGAGGGTTGTATCTTCATCACAAATAGGAAATCCAAAAGCATCTTTATTTCCTTTATCTCTACCCCGTCCTCTATTTCTATCTCCACCTCCTCCTCTACCTCTACCCCCTCCTCTATTTCTATCTCCACTTCCTTCTCTACCTCTACCTCCTCCAATCCTATTTTCCTCACCATTGACACTGTGTACCTCACCTCCCCCTTGTTCAGCCATGAAAGATTCCTCAAAACTAATGTAAGGTTCTTCTGATTCTTCTGGTTCCTCTATCAATGGATAGCCGAAATAAGTTTCTTATTTATCTTCTTCACTGGGAATTTCTAATGCTTCCCGTAGCATTTGTTCACCAGTGGAAGATAGAAAAACTACTCCTATAGTTATGGGTGTAGGATTTTCTTTAATTGCAGCTTCAGTAGATGAAGTAGGTGAAGTTCTAGATTGGATTTCGGATCTTGACACTTTAGGAAGTCTTTGTCGACCTGCCAATGGAATTCAGATTTGAGTAGGTGGTGTGGAATTTCAAAGTCATGGTGAAGTGAGTCGATTTGTGGGAATTAAGATTCTTCCTCATCCTACAAATCTACCTCTAGAGTCTCTATCCCTACGCATATCATGTTTTGAATTCATGATTTTTTTCTTTTTTTTTAACTTCTATTTGTACTTCCCCAGAAACAACACCAAAATGTTTAATCATTTCAATGTTCTTAAATTTCAAGCAAATTATCGACTAAGCCAGGTAAACTAATGAAGCACAAGTGCCACTGTATGTGGTAGAAGTTATTTGTTTCGTTAAGGTGTTTATCTTATAGTTAAAGTCTAAATCTACAATTAGTATGGAGATGATGTCGCTATCTATATTAGAGTATTATCCCTAATATCAGTTAGCTAGTTATTTTAAAATTAACCTTAATTGAATCAAGTTTTGTGCGATGGTTGAAGAGAGATCCTAAACTCTACTTTGTTATACTTTTTTTGATTATATTTGGATTTTTATGCTGCAACCACATTAAACTAACTATGAAAGCAGGGAATAATGTAAAGGAGATCTACATTATTGAGTTGGAAAATGAATGATGCTTGAATTCAGTTGCTAAGGAAAAGATTGTTACTCTTTAACTATTACAACTTCAGTCAATGCAAAAGTAAAACAAGAACGAAATTGATAAGCTATGAAACAACCAAACTGTGAAATGAGATGACTGAATTATACTAAGTAGAAATCAAAGGAAATGATTAAATTATTCTAGGTGGAAAGAAAATGAAATGATCAAATTATTTTAGGTAGAAAGAAAATTAAATTGATGATGCAGATGTCAATTTAATCGCAGACGCCATTGGACTGTACCCTAAAACATAAAACAGAGCATCCATAATTTAACTCTAACAAACCAAAGAAAATATATTTGAAATGATTCAAAGATATGATCTGCACACAGGGGCACTCCACGAGATAATCGGCAACTTTAATCAATTCAAGATGAAACGTATGAACCAAAGTCTATTAATCAGAAATAGTTTTATTAGGATGTTATCAAAATTACATACAGAGGCATGCACCAAAACATAGAGCGACCATTATTCTTATAACATTTTCTCAATTAGCAGCATGAGAATTTTAAGCCTAAGTATCTTCATTACAATCCATATCAAACCAAATTATATCGCTTAATCATTGATTTTCTATTTGGAAAAGAAAATCGATAATATTTCATGAAATTCGGATTTTGTTCTGGCACATTATCTTGTAGTTGACTTTGAGGTTGACCACATTGCAATGCGATTATATTTAAGTATTGGTTCGAGAAAACATGAAAGAATCCATGAGGGGATCATTCTTCATCTATCCATATATTCTTTTGCTAAGCTGGTGCACTCAAACCCTATCAACAATGGAGGTAGTTGTGGATCTGTGGATTAGCTGGAGAATCAAGCCAATTCCCTACCTGAATGCAATGTTTAATAGAACAATAAGGTATATGGAAAAAATATGAAAAAGAGGACATGTAAGTGCTTACCTTAACAAAACCTCATATTGATTTCATTTATTTAGATGATAGGGATAGGAAAAAGAAGGAAAGATGGGAAAAAAGGATGTCAAGGTAAAGCAATTCTTAGACTCTACATAATACCAAAGTACACCACTCACAAAAAAGTCACAGATTGGTAAACCAGTATTCTTGACGTGCTTAAAACCCTCAAAGAGGGAAACAGTCCATAACCTGAGCCAACATGACCACTTCATGAAATTTATTAATGTAAAAGAAAGAAAATTTACATAATCTTCTCTCATGAACAATAACCTAACAAATGACCCTCCATGCTCTTTAAATATAGGTCATGGACCAATAGGATTTTAAGCCATGGATCAAGCGTTGGTAATACAAAGGAGAGAATGAACCATCGGATCACTTCATATCTAGAACATATCATGACCGTCAGATTGTAAGTTACAAAAAGTGCATACTAAACAAACACACTTTACCTAACTATAAACTAGACCAAGTTGTACTTCATCATTTCCTATGTGTCAAAATATCCTAACCCAATAATGTACATATTTCTATCAATAGTCCATCTTTTAAAACCTTTTAGCTAGAGATATTTATTTAATATGGAATATCATGATATCGGAGCTTGTTTCATCCCATACATGGCCTTTCTCAATCTGCAAACATAATCTTCATTCTCTGGGGCCAAAAAACCTTTTGGCTATTCTATATACAATTCTTCTTCTAAGTATCCATTTCACATCCATTTGATATAATTTTATGTTCTTATAACTGAAAAATTCTAAAAACATTCTAATGTCTTTTAGTTGTACTATTGGTGTAAATTTTTCTTCAAATTTTTTTCTTTCTATGTTGGCAAGAGAGAAGCATGTATGGGCCTTTCCGAAAATCAAGTGTGTTTGGTGAATGTTTGATTGCAGGTGTATCAAGGTTCTTCTACTTTGGAGGGAGGAAAGGCCCACCTCTAAGGGAAAGTTAATAGTACCACCCTGGTAGAGGCACACACAAGTGAAAATATAACCACATAGCATCAAGAAGAATAGTCCACATAAATGCATCAATTGTTACAAACACTACAACACGTTCTCAATTAGATAAGAACTAAAATAATTGAAATGGTCCAACTGCTTTAGTACAGGTGAAAGAAAACACGAATAAAAAATATTCACAAAACAATCTTACAAAAATTCACAATTGATGCATGAAAACATGTTGGCCATCAGGCTTCAAGTATTAAGTAAAAGTCTCAAGATTGATAAATACAATGAGCATCAATAGCTTCAATAGTGGAGCATTAGATCCATGACTTTCTCCCCAATTGTAATAACTTTGCCTCTTTGATGCCTTATGGTGGAAGCCAAGGTGAAAATTCCTCTACTCATACAATTAGAGTGTATATATAACCAATGTTGTGATGCTTCACCTCCATTATGACTCGTTGACTACCCTCATGATTCTTTGACTTCCTATGACTTTTCAAATTTACACGAATGTTCATATTCTATAGATTTACTTGAACTTCCACTTTAAAATACATTTTTGAATAAGAAATTACATAATCCATAAGAATGATGTGGCATACGACGACTCATGACATGACATTACACGACACCGCTAACATGGAATTCTTGATAACATGGAAATGTCAAGCCATTCTTGCTACTACTTTCTATGTGTCTTCTTGGGAATGTTCTTCTATCCACCTCCATATGGCCTAGAGGTAAGGAATCTTTAGTGACATCAAGTCTTCAGCTGCAGTCACAAACGCATGTCCCTTTTCTTTCTCTTGATTGATCAACTTGCATAATAAACTACAAATATGTCTTTCAACAAGTTTGTCTTCTCCATCGCCTTCTTCATCATCCTATCATTGTATGATGGAGTACTTTCATCTACAATTCCCACGTGACAAGATGAGATCAGTCCAATAAACCCCTAGTCTAAGATGTTCAATGTTGATCTAGTGACTGAGCCAAAACTAGGTGGCAGGCTGAGGGAGAGGCTTAATTACTGCACAATTGTATGGATCAGGCAATCAGGGGTGAAGCTTGAGTCTTGATACTATATAATGTGAAGTTCAAGCTAGACTCAGAAATCAAATTGCATAGTTTTGGAGCTAAATGAGAGAGGATGAAGGGTTAAGTACTCATTCCACCTACTGAATATTTATGGATGGTAGAGTAGGTAAGGTGACTGCATAATTTCCCAACTCAGGAGATCAAGGGTTTGGCTTGAGGTCAAAGACTGTGCAATGAGTAGTTAATTTCATGTTGGAGGCTTGAATTGTGCAATTGTTGAGGCCAACATACGGGCTTGAGAACTACAATTTCATAGTTTATAGTCCTAGGAGGAAGTAACTATACATTCCAAAGTCTCAAGAAGCAGGGTTGTAGCTAGAGGACTGAGACTGCGCAATGCGTAGTTTAGGATCATTGGATGAGGGCAAATTTTTGGCCCTCCTTTGACACTTAACATGTGAAAATATGACATTTTGCGTTTCTTGGAAAAGGGACCAAAGCAATTAGAGAAAACACATACAACAGATTTCAATTTTTGTGACAAAAATATAAAAGATCAAACTAGGCTCTGAAATTTGGTGTAGGCCAAACTTTTGGATAATTTTGTAGCAACAAAAACTCTTGGCAACACACTAGTTGAAATACAACTTCTCTGTCTTGGTTTACTCTTATGTGGAGGGTCTCATTTCTTTAGGGAATATTGATTCATCGTGCAAATTACTTTGGCTTCCCCACTTACCCCATGAATAAACCCAGCCTCCTTTATTCCTTCTTAGTTTAACATAATTACAAAATTAAATAATATCACAACGTTTTGAATTGGAAAGGGTAGTGTATCTTGTGATATTTAGATTTCCATAATATAATTCTTTATCTCTAGTGTTTTTCTAAATTAAGCTAAGTGTGGGATTGATAATGTTGATGTGAACAATGATATGACTTTACTGTGATCATACAGTTGGAACAATTGAGGACACAACAACATAGATCATTCAAGACACATGAAAAACATATTTCCCTCAGTGTGACAACTTTACAACGACTTACGACAAGTGCAACACCAACACTTTGTGACAACCATGATGACACTTGTATGGTTGCGCTCAAAACATTGGAAATGAGTGTGACATATGTTTACATGGTAGGATCAACTCATTTGCATAAAGATAACCCCTTGAAACCACCAAAAAAAGAATATAAACATTGCGTGACACTTAACATGTGAAAATATGACATTTTTCTTTTCTTGGAAAAGGGACCAAAGCAATTAGGGAAAACACATACAATGGATTTCAATGTTTGTGACAAAAATATAAAAGATCAAACTAGGCTTTGAAATTTGGTGTAGGCCAAACTTTTGGAGAATGTTGTAGCAACAAAAACTCTTGGCAACGCACTAGTTGAAATACAACTTCTCTATCTTGGTTTACTCTTATATGGAGGGTCTCATTTCTTCAAGGAGTATTGATTCATCATGCAAATTACTTTGGCTTCCCCACTTACCCCATGAATAAACCTGGTCTCCTTTATTCCTTCTTAGTTTAACATAATTACAAAATAAATAATATCACAATGTTTCGAATTGGAAAGGGTAGTGTAGCTTGTGATATTTAGATTTACATAATATAATTCTTTATCTCTAGTGTTTCTCCACTACTAGCAGGCTTCCACAGTACCTCGACATAGTGACTACACGAACACAAACTTTTATCCATTGTTAGGGAGCCCGAAAATACCCCAGGTAGTGTCTTGCTTCACCTCCCAACAAAGGAAGCCTTTCTCTTCTTTCACCTTTATTTATATATTTCAATGGTACTTTGCATAGGATATTATTCATTTTATGAGCAGAGGAGGGATCCTGAATTATTGAGATAGGAAGAGGTTGTTCCTTTAGGAAATAATATAGAGACCTATGATCTAGGTTTTCTTGTTTGAGTTTTTCCCATTTTCCTCCTCTACTGATTGGATAAGCGTGAAACATCAAAACATAAGGAAACACATGGGCATACAGTTTGTAGAATAAACATAGGTATCATGGTTCAACAAAAAACTCTCCTTACGGACAAATCATATTTCTTCTCATAACATTATTGACCAAAAGATATAGCCAGAACAAAGAAGGAGGACCAAATGCTAACTAGATGTTGTAGTGTCACAAAGTCCTTCTCTATTTTTCCACATTACCATTTGTGCCGAAATGGGACACCCTTCATGCAAATTCTCAATAAAGGAAAAGAAAAGAAAAAATGACACAACCAAAAAGTAAAACCAAAGAAGAAGAAAAATGAGGCTAAACCAAACACGATGCAAGACAGAAGTAGGATAGCACAAGAAACGTTAGGGAGAAGAAGTGTAGGATGAGTGCAAGAGAGGGGAAACTAGAATGCAGCTAATCCTACTCCTAACCTAAATAGTTAGAATGTTAGGGTCAAGTGTAATGAAATTTCTAGTGAAGCCACCATTTTTGCTCATGACCTAGATACACAAATATGCAAGAAATTAAAACAAATACAAAATATTGTGCCACAAAAATATAATAGCTTAAATAATTTTCACAACAAATAGAAGGTGTTTCCTATCAGTGGAAATATAGGCCATGGCCCCTACTTCTAACAAGTTCACATTATTAAATTTTCCATGACCATTATAAGTAGACAAACCATGAAATATTCTTGTGAATGCACCTTCATATATCTCATCCTTCTTAGCAACCATGAGAAAAGACCAAAACATACTATTATCTGAAGCACTTGCTAAGAAATATGCTTGCAGGAAATCATAGATTGGATCATGAAATTTGAAACATTCCTCTTGAAAGCCCTACAATCCTTGAAAACATGAATTTTCAATTAGAAGCACAGGGTCCAGATGAGAATATTGTGAGAGACAATTGATCTCATCATATCATCTAGCTTGTCAAGAAAATGAGGACCCAACATGACCATCAATGAAGGCTGAAGCACCTCAACCATTTGGAAAGTAATCAAAGGATGAGATGTTAAACCATGAATATCAAAGATGTAAAACAATTTTCATTGGATGTGTTGATGGGAAAATGATAAGTTGAATCATAGTCATTAGAGAAAAATTCATGATTAGATGGACTAATTGAAGCATCAAATTCCAAATTAGTAACTAACCAAGACAAATCAATTTTACCAGCTCGAAAAACACTCTAAAGAATAGAACCAACTTCCTTCCATGCCAAATATGACAAACCATTTTGTAACTAGTGACAAATTACACAAGCATCGAAACCATCGAAACAATTGAGAAGGAACTTTAATATAGAAAATATACGAAACCAATTTCGTTGTAATTGGTGAAAAAGAGGAACTTGATTCAAGAAATAGCTCAAGTGCTTTCCATCGCTCAAGATTATTTATGGTGACGTAAAGACATTCATAAAAAAAAAGAACTAGGAGTTGATTATTCACTATAGCACTCAATAGATATGGAATTTTTGGCCAAAGGTGATATCCAATTTGATCATCTTCATGATTCCAGACATTTACGAAAGGTATAAACTCCAAACCTAGATTTAATACAAGATATTTGCATGAAGATGAATTTAATAAAATAGTATGATCAAAACCCCGACCTTGAGAAATAGGAAAATTGTAGTGAGGAATTCCAAAATCCATCAAGGATGAGTGTTCATCCAATGAAATAATAGAAATTAAATAATTGTGCAAGAAAATATAGATTTGACATGGTTAAGGAATTTTATGAGGATTGCGACAACTTGACATAACCATCAACAAGAGTTGAAGTGCCTCAACTTCCTGACAAGTTCCAAAACTTTTGAAAGATAGATAAGAAAAATTTATAAACTAAGTCAGATCACAAATTTTTGGAAATAATACTGAGAGGGGGGATTGAATCAGTATTAGTCAAGTCAATAATCTTTTTCTTTTCATACCCAAATTTATATACACTACTTCAATGAAGGTAACACGTATGTACACGCAACTGTGTTTAAGGAAAAAAACATATATCCAGTAAACTAATGATTGAGTTAATTTGTCATATGTTGATATTTAATCTATGCATCGGTACTTTATTAAACATTTAACAGTAACCATGTGCAGTTAATAATAGAATGAACAATCACACATAAGCAACACACATGAACACCAAGATTTAAGGTGGAAACCCAATGTGGGTGAAAACCACCCGCTGTTGTCGTCTCTGTCTAATTTTAATAATAAGAAAATCTATTTACAACATTGTGCTGGTGCAAAATCATACCATTATGCAGGCTTCTACCTGTAGAAGGTTACTACATTCTCTCGTTCTATAGATTCTACTAGAAGGGAGCTACAACCCCCTAGCTCTTGTACTAGCCAATATGTTTACTAATATGTAGGCACCAACCTAGAGAAGGCTACAACCTTCTCTTTTCCTCCAGGGACGACGTTTCATAAATTTTCAGACTGGATGCTCCTAGTACACAACAATACACATGAAGGCCTCGTTTCATCTAATTTTCATATTGGACCCATTATCAACATTGAAGCTCAAAATCAATCACCATTGCACTACAACCATATAATACATCTACATTAACGAATCATTGAAACTCAATCATAAATCTCCGAGTCACCCATAAATGAATCACTGAAAGCCCAATATCACTGAAGCAAATCACAATTAATCAATCTAAACATTTAGTATACTGTCATCGAACTACAGTCACCAAAACACAGAGCAGAATCTAGAATTTTGCAACAACAGTCGAATCCACCTGTAACATCAAATATCATATTGCATAGTGTATACACTACTTAGATGTGTTGAACTAGCATGTATACATGCTTTTATCAAAGAAAACCAACATACATGTCTATCAATATTAATTCATAATTTTGCAGCTATTCCAGACTTCAGTCATACCCAGATCATAACATTTACGGAATAGCACATGCGTCAGTATTCAGATCTATAATATACATGATCAAACCATATCATGATAATTCATTTCAAGCCTTAAGATCTTGATCCATGATTAGATCTTATCCCTCACCAAACTCTAAGGTTCATCCTTGGTTAAGATCAAACAAAGCACCATAAGCTGATAACCTACATACTGGATCTCACACTTCATCAAATATCCAATGCTTGCTCACTTTCGCCTAAAGATTTTCTCCTCCTTATATAGTTTTAGGCCTTTCTCAATACCATGGACCAAAACCACTTAGGACCAATACCTTGGACCAAATGCCTTGGACCAATACCATGGATCAAAATAGCTTGGACCAAAAACTTAGTTTTCCAAGATATACGCGCTTTTCCTTCTGTGAAAGTGCGTGTGTACGTATACGCTACCTGTATTCAGTGAACCTACATGTATACACAACTTGGTCAAGCTGAACCTGTGTATACCTCTCTTTCTTCTTTCTTTGTAGTCTGATCTGTAATTCTTTGTTGTTAACCTACTTCATTGTGAACTATTATCTAAGAGAGTTGTCATTGTACATTACTTCTGAACTAATTCCTTTGAACTACCCTGCATTTTGTCACAACTATCATGCATTCTGTCACATCTGATATCTCTTCTGTAGATTCATCTAGTTACCATATACAAGTGAGTTGTTCTACTATGAGAGGGTTGCCATCAAGTACAATGCATGCATCATAATGTGAACAATCTCCGCCTTTGGACTTGATGGCAACCATGTTGGTGTTGATTACCGCAAGCTGTAGAAACTATTAGAGATAACAAGAAACACCAAAATACTGTCCCCTTTGACATCAAGGGTAAAGGGCAGACCAGTATATTGTCCCCTTTTGATATCAAGGGCAAAGGGCTAACCAAAAAGAAGACTTTCACAGCTGAACAACTGAATATAAACAATGATCATGCTCCCCCTAAGCACACGCTGAGTTTTCTGATAAAAATCCCCATTTGTATATGTTGAGATGCACTATATCAACCATGCTCCCCCTGAGCACATGCAGAGTCTGCAAATATTTTCCAAAAGAATAACATAACTCTATCACTCGACTAAGTGACTTTGACCTTGTTATCACCAAAGATTCATTCAAATATCAATCTCCCAACCAAGTGGGGATATACTGAATTTGACTCATCCTCCCAACCAAGTGGGGATATACATGACTGAAGTATATCAATTATTACATCATACTTCCCATGCATAGTGGGGTTACAAGTTACATCATATGATCAAAAGGGACTCATCATAAGACTACAACAGATAGAGACAATTTATTACATCATGGTTATTTATATGACCGTTACATCAAATGATATGCATGACATTTATAACAAGGACCAAATATCTAAACAAGACCATGATGGTCATCATCAACTATCATACACAATGTATGATATTCTCCATAAGCATATGTCAATAGCATCTAGACCAACAACCTGTATATGTCAACCTATGACAAAGTATTTTAGATTGCAGATTACTGTGGTGTGATTTTTGAATGCGGTTCGGATTTTCCACAGTTTCCATGTTTTGTTGTCGACGTTTTGAGTCTGAAACTAGACTCATCATCAGGACAAATTGTGAGGAGAAAACTCATCCTCTTGGTCTCATCAATATCAACTTGCTTTGTTTGCTTAGTAGAAAGTGCCTTATCATAACCTCCCATGAATCAACTCAGCATATGTCATATCTCCAAGTAGTAACAAGAAAACATTCACACCATATCATATGTGAAAATACCATAGTCATCACATTATGATATTTTACAAGAATCCTTAATATATCTACCATGTGTCATCACTAAGGAACATCCCACATCTTTCAAGCATCAACCATGATAATCAACATATGTGAGTATCAACCTATCATCATAAGGTAAGAACTCATCATCATTATGTGTCTAGGTAAGCCATGTCTTTGAATAACCATGTCTTCAAATAGCTATGTATTCATGTGACCTGCGATAACACCATTCTCTTGGCCAACCACCAATATTTATAAATATGCAACTTAAGTAATCATCCTTGTATCTAGCATATTGTATATCCATAAAAGATATAGCAATATCTATCTATTAAATCATGAGCTCATGGTCATTTGTCAAGATTTCTTGATATCATCAATAGCAACAATCCTCAACCATGTGAGAGCCAAGAACTATAGGAATCCTGCATCATATCTGCACCATATGAACTTTATGCATCTTTGAAGACATGATGTTAGTAGTATAAAAGAAATAATTGCCTCGTCATCAAATAATGAATTTTTGTACTCAAGCTTTGTACTTCTCCTTGTCCTTATGAATATCATCATGTAAGCAACATATATGTACTATATGCATCATCAAAAGTCATTTACAATTATCCATAAATCTGATCTAAATACCAACTTATGTGATCCCAAATATAATCTCAGATTTTTTCATGGGCAACTCATAACCATAACATTGCAAGCCATATAAGCATTATCATCATTGATTAAGTACCAAAGTCTTCTAACCATAGTGGCAAAAATGCTTTATTAGAAGCATAGCATGTTCTCCACCTAAGTGTGTTCCACGTGTTCACTGTCAGATCTGATCATTGCATATATCAATAAGAAGTATCAAGGCATCATCATAAATTAGTAAATTATCAACAACTTGTGAGGATGAAAACAATTCTAAATAACATCCATAGACTGTAGTCATCTACGACAAAAAAGATAACTTATAATTGTCTAAATCATATCACACCATTTTTTTCTGAGACTGTCCCACAACATTTTTCCCAAACTACATATACGCAACTATGCAGCTTCGAACACCCGTATATATATGACTTGTCTTCATGAAACTTACGTATGGGATTTATAACATTGAAGTTTCATACTTTCAGCTTCCCCTGAGTCTATCATGTCTGTACACTGTGCCAAACCACATTTTTCTGACTATACTTCCTTCTTCTTCCATATCTTCGAGTGTGATGATGTTTTCTCCTTTTGGTATGGTGCCTGAAATTTTATCCTACATTCCTTTGCTATATGTCCAAACTTGTTACATGCTTAAAATCTTACATGTTTCATATTTATTTTATAGAAATCAATGGCTTTGTGACCAAATATATTGCAAGAAAACAAATATCCCTTAAAGTACCTGGAGGCTGATGATCTTTCTGTTTGATGATATTGAACCATTCTACTTCCACATCTTGCTGCAACATTTCCAAGATTATGACATATTAAATGGTCAACATTATTCATTTGAGGAAATAACTAACTATCACTTCCATATTTAGGAGTAAAGATTTTCTTTGAAGAATTCATTTCCTTGGTTTTTGATGGGATTTACCTCTTATCTCCTTGTTGAGCATCTCAGATTTTGCATTAGAGTTCCTTGCCTCACTTTGTGAACTAGATTCACCTTCATGAAAACCATGACCAATTTTGATGGCAGGAGACCTTTGACTATTGAGAATATCATCCAAAATCTTAGTACTATCTTGGAATCGTATAAGCTTACCCTTTTCTCGTAATTTACCTTTTAGGATATTTACCTCAACTTGATATTTCTGTTCCTTTTCAAGATATTGTTTCTTCATGATTTCTTCAGCTTTTCTTCCTTCTTCCATCTATTGCCTTAATTCAAAAAAATCATTTTCTTGTTCGTCAAGAGCTTGGAGTAGTTCTTCATTATGTTTATTTGATTTTTCAAGGTCTTATTTTAGAGAGAGGATCTTAGCTTCATGACTTTCATAGTAACTAGATCTATCATTGAGTTTCTTGATTGTTGTGCTCATTTTATTTACTTCATTTCTTAATGAAGTCACTTCATCTTGCATCTTTTGACATAGATCTTCCTTTTCCTTGTTTCCTTCCTCTAGTTGATCTTTTAGTTTGGTAGCTTCTTCTTTAAATGCACACTCCATTTTGTCCAATAGTTCTTGTTGATCTCTAATTTTGTCTGTGAGCCTTTTAAATTCTGCCTTTATTCGACATCTTTCTCTCTCACCCATAAGAGAAAATTTAGTTGTTTCGCTATCACTTACATCATCTTCAAATGGACAGAGAAATGTATCACCAGAGGATAACAAATTCATATGTGATAGTTCTTTTGTTTGCTCATCTTCATTCTGAGGTGAATCTGAATCTAAAGAGTTTCTTCCACATAATCACCAATCGACTCTCCCACTATCATAGTTCCTTTGAGATGTCTTCTTCTTCTTATATGCTTTCTTCTTTAGCTTCTTTCATATTGTTCTATGAATCTCCTTCAAGTGATCAAGCTTCTACCAAAGGACCTGCTTCGATACCAATTATTGGAAATAATACTGAGTGGGGGGCGTGAATCAGTATTAGTCAAGTCAATAATCTTTTCCTTTTCATACTCAAATTTATATACACTACTTCAATGAACGTAACCCGCGTGTACACGCAACTGTGTTTAAGGAAACAAGCATATATCCATCAAACTAATTATTTATTTAATTCATCATATGTTGATCTTTAATTTGTGCATCAATACTTTATTAAACATTAAACAGCAACCATGTGTAGTTAATAACAGAATGAACCATCACACATAAGCAACGCACATGAACACCAAGATTTAAGGTGGAAAACCAATGTGGGTGAAAACCACCTACTGTTGTCATCTCTGTCTCCTTTCAATAATAAGAAAATATATTTACAACACTGTACTAGTGCAGACTCATACTAGTATGCAAGCTTCTACCTACAGAAGGTTACTACCTTCTCTTGTTCTCCATCTTCTACTGGAAGGGAGCTACAACCCCCTAGCTCTTGTACTAGCTTATATGTTTACTAGTACATAGGTGCCGACCTACAGAAGGCTACAACCTTCTCTCTTCCTCGAGGGATCATGTTTCATAATATTCAGACTGGATGCTCCTGGTACACAACAATACACATGAAGGCCTCGTTTCATCTAATTTTCATACTGGATCCATTATCAACATTGAAGCTCAAAATCAATCACCACTACACTACAAGCATAAAATACGTCTACATTAACCAATCATTGAAACTCGATCATAAATCTCTGAATCACCCAAAACTGAATCACTAAAATCCCATCGTCATTGAAACAAATCACAATCAAGAAATCTAAACATTTAGTATACTATCATCAAACTACAATCACCAGAACACAAAGCAGAACCCATAATTCTGCAACAACAATCAAATCCACCTGTAACTTCAGGTATCATATTACATAATTTATACACTACTTAGATGTGTTTAACTAGTGTGTATACACACTTTTATCAAAGCTAACTAGCGTATATGTCTATAAATATTAATTCATAATTTCGCAGCTATTCTAGGCTTCATTCATACCCAGATCATAATATTTACAGAACAACACATAAGTTAGTATATACATGATCAAACCATATAGTGATAATTCATTTCAAGCCTTCAGATCTCGATCCATCATTAGATCTTATCCCTCATCAACCGCTAAGGTTCATCCTTGGTTTAGATCAAACAAAGCACCATAAGCTGATAACCTGCATACTGAATCTCACACTTCATCAGATATTCAATGCTTTCTCATTGGCCTAATGATCTTCTCCTCCCTATATAGTTTTAGGCCTTTTCAATACCATGGACCAAAACCACTTAGGACCAATACCTTGGACCAACGACCTAGGCTCAATACCTCGAACCAAATACCTCAGACCAATACCATGGATCAAAATATCTTGGACAAAAACTTAGTTTTCCAAGATATATGCACTTTTCCTTCTGTGAAAGTGCATGTGTATGTATACGCTACTTGTGTTCAATGAACCTCTGTGCATATGAAGCTTGGTCAAGGTGAACCTGCGTATACCTCTCTTTCTTCGTTCTTTGTAGTCTGATATGTTATTCTTTGATGTTAACCTGTTGTACTGTGAACTATCATCTGAGAGAGTTGTCATTGTACATTACTTCTGAACTGATTCCTTTAAACTATTGTGCATTTTGTCACAATTATCATGCATTTAGTCACATCCGATATCTCTTTTGTAGATTCATCTAGTTACCATATACAAGTGAGTTGTTCTACTACAAGAGGGTTGGCATCAAATACAACACATGCATCATAATGTGAACACAAATTGCTTGTGGTTAACTGTTATCTATTAAGTTAATGGGATCTCCATTTTCTAGATGGCAGTTATCTACATCATTGGTTTGATCATATTTTCCAACTTAAAAAAATAGATTACTGAAATCATGATATTACTATGATTGAAAATTTGAGGATGTATGAATCATAAAAGTCTCATGATGACACTGATTCAAATATTTTCCCCCATACAAAAGAAGAGATGATAAGGGATGGAAAGGATGCTCTATACTTTAATTGTTTTCTTCTTATTCATGGATATTCTCACTATCTTGTATCATTTCAAGATACAAATCATGAGATAACAAACTTGAAGAGAATTGAGAATATTCTTTGTAAGTTGATGCAAAGTAAATAGTAGAGCACAAAGTATAGGGAGGTGAAGAGGAAGAATCACTCATAAGCAAATGTTCTTTGACAAAGAAAAAAATTAAGATCTACATCTTTTGAAACATAAACTTCTTGATAAACTGAAAGATCAATTGGTGCACATGGGCATTTGTGATCACATACATCAACAAAGTCGTAATAATCATAATGACTATTACCCAAGGCTATTGATTTATTGGAATAATTGGTTGCATTTGATTCACTACTAAAATTAGTAGATTGAAATTCATCCTGGAATGGAAGTGCATCATCTTTACATGGGGGACTTTGAAAAATGGAAGGAGAAGGACAAGGAACAAAAGGAGTAGGAGGTTCCTCCTTTGAAATTTGAGGTGTCTCATGATTTACAAGAGTCGGAGAGGTAAGAACATCAAGGGGTTTAGACTCATTATGCAAAGAGATATGAACCAAATTCTTAAAAGTTTGTTTAAAGAAATCCCAATCCATGTATTCTTCCAGAAATTCATAACAATGGTGAATGAATCGATTGGAAAAATCCTCAACTAATTCATTAGAATTCATTCCTATTTAATTAATTATTTTAAGAACATTCTGGTAATCATACTTTTCAAATGCTTTATGAAGATCCTTCACAAGTTGGTCGAATGAATGGATAGAAGAAATGAGTAATGTATGACACCATCGATTAACATGACCTTGAAATGTGAGGGTGAGTAATCTAGCCATGACATCCTTGCAATATATTCTATCAGAAAAGAAAAAATTGCAACTTGAAATAGATGTCCACGAAGTGTTAATTCACCCTCACCATCAAATTTAAATTAGGATAGGATATGGAAATAATCTATAGGAATGGTACGATTAAAATCTTTAGAAAAACATCATGGGATTATGATTTAGGAAGAGCCATTTTGAAAAGAGATTTAAAGAAGACCCTATGGGCACAACCTATCATTTGGCCCTCCTTCTAGCGCCATTTATTGATGTTGTTGGAAATTCATTAACCAAGGGGGTCTCCTTGATGTGCAGTCCTAATTAGACCTCACACCATTTGGAATCAGAGCCCCATCTAGAGTATCAACTGGATTTCCATGTCTTATTATAGATTTTCCTTGGCTTTAGATATCAGGAAGAGAGAGAAGCATGCATGTGCCTTTGCGAAAATCAAGTAATTGTGCCTGGTGAATATTTATTTGTTGGTGTATCCATGGTGTATCAAGGTTCTTCTACTATGGAGGGAGGAAAGGTGAGCCTCTAAGAGAAATAAAATAGTACCACCCTAATAGAGGCTCACATAAGCGAAAATATAACTGCCTAACATCAATCAAAATATCCCACATAAATGTAACAATTTTTATAACCATTAAAACACGTTTTAAATTATATAAGCACTAAAATAACTGAAATAGTCCAACAAATTTAGTACAGGAGAGAGAAAAGATGAATCATAAATAGTCACAAAACAATCTTACAAATATTCACAATCCATGCATGAGAACGTATCGGCAATCAGGCTTCAGGTATTAAGTAAAAGTCCCAATATGCATGAATACAATGAGCATCACTAGCTCCAATAGTGGAGCATTGGAGCCATGAATTCTTCCCCAAAGGTACTAACTTTGTCTCTCTGATTTGTTATGGTGGAAGCCAAGGTGAAAAATCCTCTGCTCATAAAAAGAGGGTGTCTATATAACCAATGGACAGATGCTTCACCTCCCTTATGAATCTTTGACTACCCTCATGATTTTTTGACTTTCTTTGGATTTTCAACTTTACATGACTCTTCATATTTTGTACATGTCCTTTGGACTTCCACTTTAGAATACATTTTCTAATAAGAAATTACATAATCCATAAGAATGATGTGGCATATGACAACTCGTGACCTGACATGACATGGCACCACTGTCATGGACTTCTTGATGACATGGCAATGTCAATCCATTCTTGCTACTACTTTCTATGTTTCTTCCTATGAATTCTCTTCTATCCACCTCCATATGGCTTAGAGGTGAGGAGTCTTTAGTGACATTAGGTCTTGAGTTGTAGTCACAAAGTGGCATCCATTTTCTTTCTTTTGATTGATCGACTTGCATAATGAGCTACAAATATGTGTTCCATCATGTTTCCCTTCTCCATATCATTCTTCATCATGATGTCATTGTATGATAGAGTACCTGCATCTGCAATTCACTCATGACAAGATGACATCAGTCTGATAAATACCTAGCCTAAGATGTTGCACGTTCATCCATCGACTAAGTCGTAATTGGGTGGAAGACTGAGGGAGAGGCTCAATGAATGCACAGTTTCAAAACTCAAGAAATCGAGGGTGAATATTGAGCCTTGAAACTAGACAATGCATAGTTCAGGCCGGATTGAGTAAGAAGCTTAAAAAACTTTGGAGCTAAGTTAGTCAGGTTAAAGGGTTGAGAACTGATTCTACCTAGTACGTAGTTCTGGAAAGAAGAGAGGGTCGAGTGATTGCATGATTACATAGCTCATAAGCTCAAGGGCTAGGTTTGAGGTTAGAGACTTTGCAACATGCAGTTGAGGCTAGGTTGGAGGGCTCGATTGCACAGTTCTAGAGTCAAAGGTTTGAGCTTCATCACTGAAAATTTGTAATTCATAGTCATCGGTGGTGATATCTACGCATTGTGCAGTGTCAAGAGGCAGGGTTGAAGCTAGAGGGCTGAGAGTATGAATTTTGTAGTTCAGGATGGCCATATGAGGCTAAGTTGCTGGAAGCTTCTCTGAATTTGACCAAGTAAGGGATCAATAAAGCTAATGTGTACAATGATATGACCTTACTATGATCTCACATTTAGAAAAGTTGATGAAACAAAGACATAAATCATCTAGGACACATGAACAACATATTTCCTTATTGTAACAACTTTTCAATGACTTATGACAAATGTGACACCAAAGATACACTTTGCTATGGTTGTCACGACACTTGTGCAATAGTGCTCAAAATTGTGGAGATGAGTGCGACAAATGTTTAAATGGTAATATCAACTCATTCTGACAAAGAAAACCCCTTGAAACCACCAGAACAATCTTATACACATCATGCGACACTTAACATGTGAAAATATGACACTTTTCCTTTCTTGCAAAACAGACCAAAACACCTAGAGGAAACACATACAGTGGATTTTAATGTTTGCAACAACAATATATGAGACCAAGGTAGGCTCTGAAATTTGGTGTAGGGAAAAATTTTGGAAGGTGTTGTAGTAGTGACAGCAGAAGGTGAAAGGTCACAGGTTGCATTTTAGGATGAAAATGAAGGAAAATAATTGAAAATGGAGAAAATAGAGGCCTCAATGTTAAAAGCGCTTTTGAGGATTAGTTCATGGCTTTTTTAGTTCAACATTTTATTAGTTTTAGCTTGGAGATTTCTCTTTTATTATCTCTCTCTCTCTCTCATACTCTTGGAAACTTAGAGTTTTCTTGGTGAACTCTTGGAGGATCATGGCATACTTGGGATTTGGAGTAAGGAGGAAAAGAAAAAGGAGGAATACATAAGAATACAATAGGATCAACAGCTACAACATGTTTTTCTTGCAGGTACCAAATTGCGTCTATGATTTCCTTACTAGCTTTTGCAGGTCGCTCCTCTGGTTTCAGTATCAGGAACTCACTTTTTTTGGCACCCGTCGTGCCTTGCCCTGGTTAACCCTTCGGAATACCCCTCCAAGGACATGGCACATGGATGTGGTTTCTTGGTCATGATTTTTCATTGGCATGGAGGATTTATTGGATTTACAATGGCTTTTCCTAGCCTTTCCATTTCCCAGATAGCCATAGTGTTGTGGGTTTTATATTTGTTTTATGGTTGGTGATCATGTTCGTTTGGTTGTGGGTTCAGTTACTAGTTCCTAGAGCCTTAGTTGGACAAAAACTCTAGAATACCTGTAACAAGTTGGGTTGAGTTACTAGTCATGGAAGCCCTAGCTAGAAAAACACTATGGATCTCAATAGTGGTTGTGGGTTGAGTTACTAGTACTGGAAGCCTTGGTCCGAACACACGCTCTAGAAGTGTGAGAAACCTAGGTAGAGATTAATCTGGTGATGGTTAGTGATGTCGGACTGTGAGGTAGAATCACTGGTTGAGGGTTGAGGTGGTTTATCCTCTAGAAGCACTAGTTTGGTGTTCTTGGTTTATTCCATGAGATCTCACATTCATTCTTGGAATATGGAGCGAGCTTCATTAGCTAAAAGAGAGATTTGGTTAAGCCTAATCTATGGTCGGGTGGTACGGGGAAGTCTTCAGTTGGTTGTAATTGCATATTTTAGTAAGAGCTATTTTTCCTTTGGTATTTCATGGGTAAATGTTTTTCTCAGTATGTGGCTTTAATGGTTGTTGTAGTTTTTTAACCCCGTATAGAAATTACCTGCATACGAATTCTAAATCACAGGAAAAAATAAAAATGCGAGAGCATAACACATAAAACACATATACACAGAGATTTCCCACTAGATCCCAGAATCGGGAGGAGACATTAGTCCTCGTTAACAATTTTCACATAGGTATGATATCCCTATGTTCAAATCTGTTGTTATGACCTATAGATTACATGTTTATGATTTGTTTGACAAAATGCTTGTCATCGCTGCTAGGGGTCAAGATAATTCCTTTTTCAAGTTCTTTCATTAGTAACTTTATTTCATTGTTATTTATCAATTTTGGAAGGTTCATTAAGTTCTAGGTAGAGGCCTCAGTCCTAGCCCAAAAAAAATCACTTAGAATTCAGGGTCACTGGAACAGAATTGCCTAAAAAGGGCCACAGTCACATGTATGCCTTGTTTTGAGAGCGACTCGAGGCTCTCAGGCACATGGAGGGCTTGTCATGGGAGGAATAAGGGGTTTAGTTAAGAAAAATATCAAGTTTTCTCAGGGGTTGGGTAACTGGAAGGGTTGGTTGTCTGCTAAAGGTTCTATAGCTCTCGAGGAAGGTCATATTGTTCTTGTCTTGTCAGTTCCACTTCCTTAACTATATACTGGGACTTGAATCATATCATAGTAACTTGTTGTCACATGTTTACCCTAGTTGTCTAGATAACATGGGTAAATGTGGGAGGAGGGTGTTACACAATGGTCCAAAGATATTGTTAGCACTTCGTGAATATGGGTTGATAAAAAAAATTCTTGATTCCTAGCATGATATCTCAACTACAATTACTATAACATTTAGTAAGGATGTTTGATGCATATGAACAACTCTTTTAGTTTGGTGACCATACCCTTAACATTGATGTGGAAGATATATACTTTTTGCTTGGGCTCTCAAGACGATGAGCCTGAGTTTCAATAGCCAATTTAAGGGGAGGAAATGAAACTACTAATGAGTATGTCATCCAATAATATTCTACAAAGACACGAAAAATAGAAGAAATATTCTAATTAACAATGTAATAAATATTCCACTAAGAATTGTTTTATTCACTATCATGCATATAACAGGAAATGTACCTACACATTTGGCTACCAAAGTGTAAATGAAATATGCCTTGGAGTGCATGGAGCCCAATATTTTCAACTTGTGTGAAGGGATAAAAATAAACATGAAATATCAATTGACTAAGTGCAAGATAGGTCGACTAAAATGATTTGGTTATGGGTGAATTTTGGTGTCATTTTTCCTCAAAATGATGCCCTTGATGGATTTTTAAGGGATATATGTGGAGGATCTAACACTAATATTACCTTGTATGATGAGATGGTTTGACTTCATGGCACACCATGTAGGTAGTCATCAATATTCATTTGGTATTGCTTTCTTCAAATGGTTGTAGAGCCAACTGATCATGATCGAGGACTATCCATATGTAGGCACTGATATCTGAGGAGATCCATATTTTTCTCTTCCCAATGGAGATTACTAGGATGCATTAGGTAAAATGTAATTTTGACATATTCTATTTTCTTATGTAATTTTGTTGTATTAAGAATAATACCATTTTGACATGAAGATATTGGACTAATTTGACCAGTTGGAATGTGACCAATATACAAGAATGGTCAACAAACTAGGTTATATGATTATGACTGTGAAGCAACAAAGGAGCTCCAAGAGGTGGAGAAAAACCTTGAGGGTCTTACTAAATATATAGTGGATACACAGATAGAGGATGTACCTTGTTATATCAACACCATATGGTCGGAGTGTTATAGTTCACAAGTCATCTGCTTCGATGAGTGGCTCAGGCAAAGTGTGCTACAACAAACATCATGGGCCTAAGGATTTATCAGACATAGCTCAGCTAGATTTATGTTTCATCAGCATGTATTTGATATATTATTTTGTAAAAATGTTTTTCAAAACTAATAATTCAAATTGAATTCTATTTGGCTATTATCTTAGAAAATGTGTTATGTTTGGAATTTACAAATTTTGAAAATGTCTATCTAATACATAAATTGATAGAGTGTTTGTGAATTATTAATATATCTTGGAATGTTTTGATATTCTATATAGCTAAATTCTCATTCCAAGAGGCAAACCCTTAAATTTACTTGTAGAAGAGTAGGGCTTCTTACAGAATAAACATTACTTGATTATAGCACACTGAGTTGAGAAATAAGTTGAAAAACTAAATGACTAATACCAACAAAAATGGCATCGAATAATAATTCAATGGTTGCACTATACTCCATCATATTATTAGTTGTACAACCAAGACATACACCATGTAAAATCACCTACTCATCAATAGGCATAAGGATTTCTCATGTGGTAGATGCAAGATTTTGAGTACTGTAGCTAGAACCATTAGTGAAACCAATAAAGGGTGTGTCGTCATATGCAAACCAAGGAAAGTAAAAGATAAGAAATGAAGGATATAAAATATTTACAAAAAATTAAAATGTAGCACACCAAAATATGGTTCATAAATGTATAGAGTTCTCATGTAAAAAGGTTCTAAGCATAATACTTTTTAAGGTAAAGCCCAGTTTTGGGCTCTCCTAAAGGAATTCCATCGTAATTGATTAGCTCATAGGAACTTTTTTCTAATACTTATTTGATGATATAAGGACCATGCCACACATGCTCAAACTTACAGAATCCTAACTTATCATGTTCTTGATCATACAGTAGGACCAAGTCACCTTTAACAAAGGCTGAAGATTTAACATTTTTATCTTAATAAGATTTAACATGTTTATTTTTTGCTTCATTAACCAAAGTGGCATCACAACAAGATTCAACTTAACATGATAAATATAAATGATTTTCTTCCTTGGTAGAAGTACTAGGGATTAGTTTGATGGCTAGTTTCAAATATGGGATCTTGCATTCAATCGATAAAACAACCTCTATGTCGTATCGTATATTGAAAGTTGTAAAACAAAACATTGTTTTGCTAGAGGTTTGATATGCCAATAATGCTAAAAAATGCATCAAGTGCTAATTTGTTTTGTAAATCCCTATAATCCATTGAATTATCATTGTGACAAGTTTGTTTATTTCTTCAACCTACCCATTGGCTTATGGATAGTAAGGTGATGCATTTTCATGGCATAAACCCAACTTGGCAGATAATTTGGACATCATATAATTCCAAAAATGAGAGAGATGATTAGTGACAATGGCTTGAGCACACAAAATATAGCAATAATATGGTTGACTACAAAAATGGTTCTAGTTGTCCCATTATTGGAAAATGTAGGCATCACCTTTGCTTATTTAGTGAAATAATCCATGGCAACTATGGTGTACCAATGCCAACTATCCAAGTGAGTGTTACATACCATGAAGACAATGTCTTGTTTAGAAAAAGGGGCAACAATAACTATAGCGTAATGTGGAGCATGAGCTTCACGCATTTTATGATATATATTTGACACGAATGACATTTTTGGACCAGCAGTGTGCAATATTTAAAGAGAGATAGCCCATTAGAGAAATTTTGAGGTATAAAATGGACCTAAAAATAAAAATGTACAACCAAAATCAAATTTATAAGAACCAATAGATTCAAGATGATGATGTCAATCATGGGCGATGATTCACCATTTTTCGAGTAAAAAATTAAACATATTAAAAAATAAAAAAACTATTTTGTCAGCTTGTATTTTCAACTTATGTCCCTATGGTTTTACTTAAATTTTGAGTGGGAGCACTCGTTGAATCTGAAATTTAAGTTTTCATCCAAGGAGTACCCATGTTTCATACTTTCAATGGATCTTGCTACACAAAAAATAAGAAATGCTTGAAAAACATGAATGCGATCACATATTTTTTATTTATTTCTCATTTTTTGCGTAAGAAGAACCATATAAAGTATGAAACATCGGTACTCCTTGGATGAGGAATTAAAATTTGCATCCAATGAGTGCTCCCGCTCAAAATTTGATAAAAAGTAACGAGATAAGTTGAAAATACGAGTTGAAAAAATAGTTTTCTCTTTTTTGCCTCTAAAATTTGATGATGTAGTCTAATATATTTTTATTATTTCCATTATTATTTTATAATATTCCTTAAGAGTCCCATTTTATACCTAAAAATTTATCTAATTTAAAATCCTCCTACAAACTAATTTTTTTGAAATGTAGTATAGCCAGACATATGAATAGCACATGCTCTATCTTGGTAATCATTAAGAACACTTTCATAATCCTCATGTGTTAAACAACATAGAAAAGCATTGTTGACACCATGTCAATAAAGGGTATCACCAACAATAATGTATTTTGGAGCTTGGTATCAAATTTGAGGACGATCATCGTGTGATAATTCTGGAATTTTATTTGGGTTTGGAGATAGACAATGATATCTCCATACCATGGATGGCAATAATTGATAAGAAAAAGAGATTTTCGAGGTATCAAATCTTTTTCCACTATTTCTTTTTCTGTATAGGTGTTAAGACCAAAAAATCATACACCTGTTAATAAAATCCATAAGGCACTAAGAGTGTCTAGAAAAATGCACAGATTGACATTTTCTAGTCGAATACATTATGAAATTTTAAAAAATCAAAGTTCTCATAAGGTCCAAGGTATACAAGGGAGAACAATTAAGGTCGCGTGCTTATTTACTAGATAAACACACACCCAAGATAATGTCCAAAATCTGTGCGGTTGCAGAAAAGGATGACTCAGCAATCCAGGACCACTTTACACACTTGGGGTTGATTCTCTGACATAAGTTCATTCCAGTACAACCAAATTCGAGTCACCTTGGAGATATGCAGCCCTCAGTGGAATCATCTTGTCCTACTCATATGAATTTATCATACATTTAGCAAGAGAGGTAAGAAGGATTAAAATTTTTTCTTTATAAATAGGCCATGGGAGAACCAAAACATGAGACATGGTTATGCTGGCCAAATTGTTGTTTGATCAAACCACCATTACATTGTTGAAGCCAAGGAAGTAAATAGCACTAGCATGTTTGTTATATTTCTTCTAAGAAAACAAACATCTTAGTGAAAGAAGAGGAATCCACCATTGGAGAGTCTTCATACCTCTTTGAGAGAAAGGAGGAAATTGCAAAGAGATTGAGGAAAGCAACCCCCTTGCTTAGGATTTTTGAGCTCCATAACTGAAATAATTCTCTTCAAGTGTCTGAAATTCATCTACTGTATTCAACCTCTATCGCCTGCAATCAATAAAGGGATATTTTTCCATATATTATTTATGTGTTTGTTCCATTTGAGCATTGTTTTTTTTATGTACCTGTTTGTTTATTTTATGTTTATGTATGCATTGTTTCCACTATTTATAATGTTGTGTTTATTTAAGTCTGTCCATAACAACACCAATTTTGAGTGTGATCCTTTGCACATAATAGTCCACTGCTAAGAGGGTGTCTTTTGCTACACTTGTGCTCCAAAATCACTACTACAGGAATGGTGACCATACTACTCTCTTTTCATTAATCTAGAGATTATTTTTGTCACAACCATCCTACAAGGTGCTATTTACCTCTCTGGATTTTTTACAGTCCCCCATGACCTGTTCTGAGACTGTGGAAGTGATTTTATTTTTTTAAATCACTCACACTCCTTTTTCTTTGACATACATGACCCACACGCCTTTTTTTGTAATAGATGCGAGTGCACATCTGTGTCTGTAAAAATCCCACGGTCAACAGAAAACACCAAATGCCTTGCATTTTTTCTCTTTTTTGAAGTCATTGGCAACCTTTAGTGAATTGCATTCACCTCGACATTCAATATTTCCTATATAATACCTCTGGTTTCTTTACAAACCATAATTGGTGAAGGAATTAGAGTATTTTTCAGTATGTATCTGTAAATAACCACATAGCTTAATTAGGGAGAAAAGTAAGTGGCCAAATACCACATATGTTTTTCAAACTATTTTGCTTAAATTTTTATAAATCACATAGCTTAATTAGTGATGAAGTATGTGTCCCATTATCCATGAATAGTTCTACTAACCAAAGCATAATTTGGGACTAGGAGCAAATGCTACTAGAGAAAGTAAGTAATCTCTACTTCCCTTGCGTCTTTTAGACGAAACTGGGATTGCATATGAAAACCTTCTTGAAAACATTTGAATTTCCAACTCCCTTATTAAACTCCACATAGTTTAATAGGATAAAATTAAGTGGCCCATAACCCACAAATATAATTCTTTTTTCCATGCAAGGAAAAATCAACACTTAGTGTAATTAGAAGGATATTGAAAAGGATCATCGCATATCCACATCTTCTCACAATTTTTTATGTTCACATGCATCACACACTATGCCTTCATATGCTTTGTAATCAATAATCCTCCAGGTTTTTGGAGCTTTGGGTACTTAGTCTATTTTGGCTTACAAAATCACTCCATAAGTGAATTAAGACTCCTTAAAAACAACCATAACTTGAACTAATTAAATATCCCCACAAGCACCACCAAAAAATTTATAGTTCAGGGTAGGACCATTGGAGGTAGGCATCCCATAAAATGCCATGGTCATGTAGTTGTTGACTTTTTAGGGAGCTTAAAATCCTTCAATCATGCGAGGGAAAAAAATACCTGAGCATGGCAAAGACCTGATTTAGAGGGAGTTCAGCTTAGGTCTAGTGCATGTGGTACTCTTTGGGGCTACCTGACTCATCTATTACTCTGTACTGGTAACTGACTACCAAGAATCTAAAGACTCAAATGCTCACATGGGATGAAGGTACTTAGTGACCAAAGCTTGGGAATCCTTTCCCTATAGGTGATGGTTCAGGAAACACTTGAGCCTCATTACCCTTACCTTGGTTAATTCTTCAACTGCTGGAAGACGTCGCGATTTCTTTTTGGACATTTCACTGGGACCCATCAGAAGATATATCCAGAAGGCCTAGTTACTTTGAGAGAGGATAGGTCGATTAATTCTACATAGGACTTTTCATCATACAAAACAAACAAAAACCTTCTTTTTGTTTTCCTGGTCACATAGTTTAAATTAAAGGAAAATAAACCATTTATATTTTTTCTTTGGTTTATGTATGTCATCAAAATTGCATTGATATTTATCTCCTTCACTTACCATACATAATGTATCACACACTTTTAAATCTACACAATAGGTGATCTCATGTCTCCCCATTGATCTAGATGTTTTTTAAACCTCCCCCCATTACTAGGATGTGTGCCAAGACTTCGACCATTTAGGCATATAGGACCTCACTCAACCAAAATTATTGGATCTACATTTATTGGTGCATCTTTTCTCAAAACTTATCCTCAGAAAAGTACACCCTTCACCATTATAGAAGGACCTCCACATGCTACCCTGGATAGTCCCGAGGATACCCATCGAAGTAATTCTCCCATGATATCCCCACAAAGGACTCTCTTCCATATATATTTCCAAAATCATTTCACAATGGTAGGTAATTCACATATCCCATTCTTAGCTTCGCTAAACCTACCAGATTTAAGAAAGCTAACTAATGAATTTATCGCTCATGGCCAAAATTGGCTAGCAATGCCCACCAAGCTCCCTTTAGACATTCCAAAATTTGAGGGAAAATAAGGTGAAGACCAAGAAACCATGTCATGACATTTCACTTGTGGCGTTCATCTAATAGTATCACAAAATATATTTTTATATTGATACTATTTCAATGCACCTAACTGGGCCCGCCACGAAATGTTATGTGGACCAGCCCTCTATGTCACATGGGAATTTGAGATCATTATACTACTTTCCTCACCTTATTCTAGCTCTTAGTCTACCACGATTTAGGTCTAGAACGCCTCACCAACTTCAAATAAACAATCACTACACACATATAGTAGTATCTCCATGCATGGCAAAAACTCCATAGCCTATGCAAAACCTAGTTTGAAGATAAAGTCCTCCTAGACATATTCTTGTGATCCCTCACATCTGAAATCTCTAATGACGTGGAAACTTCATCCCTGAAAACAGAGGAAGAAGTAATTAGTAAAGCCCAACGACTGGAGCTTATCTACACCAATTTTGGGTACATTTAACATGTGCTTCCAGATGACCCATGCCTGCAAACTTATAAAGAGATCTTAGGTGCAACCAACGCTACTTATAGATTAATTGGGTCCCTATCCCAAAATCACCACAACAACAACTGCCAAAACTATGGATATTTGTTAAATGACCAAGCAAATGATGCTACCCACAATGCACGACCATTGCAACATTCCAGTTACTATAATGGTCAACCCAAACCTATGTAGAACATAGTCAACAGGGCTAACCAATACCATCCGCCGCATGGGAGATCAATACTCCTCTAGCAATATGGACATGATTTCCTCTCCCTCGAGTTAGTACATTAATCAGGTACAAGGAAACCATTATTATCCTTTCCCAGCCCCACAATAGAACATCCCACCAATGAAAAATAATGCACGAGTGAATCTAGTGCAACCTTCTCTCGCTTCACAGCAACAATCGAAGGAGAAGTTGAATTCAATTAATCCATCCAAAATTATTAAGAAGAAACTAAATATTAAGCCAAAGGGAGAACGCGAGCATGGGGGCATCAATCAACAGTAACCCCCAAGGACACCAGGAAGGGAAAATCCCAACCGGAATCAAAACCAAGGAACAACCAACAATAATTGACAGAAACAAGACAAGAGAACAAGTCATCAAATTAATCATGCATGCACTATATGTGTGGAGTACGGTAATTATACCCACCACTATCCTCAGCTTCCTGATTTAAAAAGGATACAAGATAGTAGGAGACAAGGTGATCAACAGGTTGCAGTGATGCTGGACCCCTTCCCCTATCAGGGAGTTGTTAACACCTAACAACAAACTCCCCAAACTCATCCATCTGGAGGGAACCTCCATAACACTCCTAATCATGATATTTTCATGACAGGGGAAGATATCCTTTTTCAATCAAGGAATCAAAGTTATGAATCTCCCCCAGAGCCCAATCTGTCAACTTCAACCACGACAATACCTACAGGGTCATTAACCATCCCTCAACCTCCTATCAAAGCCATGCCTAAAATGGTCAAGGGACCATGACAATGTGCAGGACACAACATGAAAGCATCTCATAACTACAACATAGTCGATGACCTAGCACAGTCACCATTAGCCATGTAAGAAATAGAGTTCCTACAAACATGCCCAAACCAACAAAAAGCCTTACCTTCCATCGTAGGTACAATTGACCCAGATCATCCCCACATATTGTTCTTTCACTTGGACAAAGCCACTCCACAACTACCACCAACTGTCGCTTTCCAAATCCCAGTCTCATTTGAAAATATCAACATCCATCGTTGCATCATCGACAAAGGGGCTTCCATGTGTATCATGTCTAGATCCATTTGGTTGAAATTAGGATCCCCTAAACTTAATCCTTCTAACATAACTCTTAGAGCATACAACATATACCCTTCAGCCCCCATTGGTTTATACCCTAGCATGCCAGTTAAGTTGGCTGGAAAAACTTTGTTAAGAAACACTAAAGTACCTCACACCCAACAAAATCCTACTACGCCAAAGTTATATGTACGAAATACTCATAGTAACCACATTGGTGTTAAGAATAATGATGTTCCCCCATGAGGGAAATATCATTACCATTGATCAACTTACAGAATACGAGAAGGAAACATACCCACACCAGATGGCATATTTCCCTTAGTCTCATCCTCCCATGAGGTGATCACTACTTACATTGAGCTCAACCTAGGCTAGTTTAAGCCATCAACTCTCCTAGGAACACTCCTAGGAGACCCTCTGATAAGACAAGAGCTTGTCCCAAATACTAGAGCAACAATGTGCATGATGACTTCATAGAACACCACCCAAAGGAAAGAACCAGTTTTGGACAATAACAATGACATTGTTACCAATCCAAATCTCTTTCCTAACTCTGTGACCAATATGCCCTTCTTATATACACCACCAAGTTTTGTCACACACTAAGTCATTGCAACATTGACATTGCTTGAAGGTTACATAGTATTTTGTCACACCTCATGCACTACCCTATGACATACCTCGCAGTGCCTGAAAGATGACCATTATACAGTGTACTCATCCATGTATATAGCTCAAATCCCTCATAAGACTTTGATTGGAAAATGACTTGATCTTCCTTGAAAAAATAGCTCTCAAACCCCTAAAATGAGAATCATCACTCTTATAAGGCTTAAACAATGATGGTCACTTGTTGCACTGTAATTGACCAGTGATGGCATCACTCTGTTCCCTTGCATACCTACGATGATGTCAAAAAGGTAATTTTTCCAAAGAGGATGAGAATATTTGTTATCTAGAAGATTCCATAGTGGCAAGCTAGAGGTTATTTTCCATAGATGAGGTCAAATTCTCCCAACTTGAAATCTTAGTATTATCCCTATCAGCTACCTCCTTGAGATGAGGGCCTAATCTTATCTTTGGAGATGTCCTAGTTCCGTTTCCCAGCGTATAAAGTCATCCTCTCCCATTCCCAAATGGTTGGTCTATGTCTATTTTCACCCTTATGCTAAGCTTGTTCCTAGAGGCTATTCATTTGACTTGGAGAAGGAGTACTTGGAGATTTCTTGGTTTAACTTGGATTACCACTCAAGGAGAGCCTTTCAACATCAAGAATTTGGTTGTAAGCTTCCCTTTCCTTTCTAATAATACACAATTGCTGGTTCATCTTCCCAAAATGTATATGTTCATATATCATTTAGCTTGACATTCCTTGATCCATTAAGTAAGTTGTTATTGGATTTTATATTTGTTTTGGCACACTTTGTTCTTTCTTGATCACTTGTGCAGGTTAATAAACACTGAGAGAAGTAGGAACAATATTGTGACACAAGCAAGTTCAAACTCTTCAACAAAGGAAACTGGAATAGCATAAAAATGAGGTAGGCCATCTCTTTCATTCTTATTTTCAATTGTAACCTGGGAAGATGTCCACTTGATTGTTACTTCAGTTGCTAGACCCACTCATTGGGCTAGAGGGATTGTCTCTGTCCATAGAGAGGATTAACCTTGTCAACAAAATGGTGACGCCACTAGGGAGCCTAGTATGATCCTTTCCTTCCAATTCTTCACCTTGTCTTTTGATGAGTTTGATCAACCATTCATTCTTAGACTTCATTGCTTGTTTGTAGTCAGTCTCACTTTCTGGTAGATACTTGAAGGTTGTTGATTTGAGCTGTTCTTCAAGATTTTGTGGTTTTTCTTTGTTTTTCTCGCCCATCATGTTTTTGGCCTTGATAGTCATGATGATATCATGGATTTCTTGATTAAAATACCATTGATTATTGATTTTCACTTAATAACATGTGTGATGATAGAAGAAGTTAAAGAAATCTAGGTTTTGTCTTCTGATTTCAGTTCTTTTTGCCTTCTCCCAGTCATTTACCAATGTGATTTGAGTTGACTCTTTTCTTGCCTGATCGCAAACACCTCTTAACTTGGTTTAAGTGTGTTTTCATTATCCTTTTAGGGTTTCTTGGTCTTCTAGGTCATTCTTCATCCGCTTGTTGATCCTCTCATCAGAGGTCAATTACCTGTGTTAAAGAGTCTTTTGTGTGTTTTGGCGTCCTTTGCTAATCACTTTTGGTTGTTATGTCTTAAGTTATTTCCATTAGTGTCATATTGAGTAGATACTGTGAAATTCACTTAAGTTCTCTTTGACAAATAATAGATTACAAATTGATTGTCTCATTCAAATTGAAATGAAGTGTTTGCTTTCAGTTTTTCTTTCGAAAAGTGAAATTGTTTATCTTTTCATAGTTTTCAACGAATTGTTGTTGCATTCAAATCATTAATGTGAAAGACATTTTCATGTTTGTTGGCTTGTTTGCATTCTCTTTTACTTTTTTCACTAGATTAAATTGATTGCATTATAGTGGAAAGAAAAAAAAATCATCATTATATCTTAAGGTAGTTTTTTTTAAGGTTTTGTTTTAGGCATTGCATTTGATTATGATAAGAAAGATTATATTTCATGTTTGGAATTTAGAATTTGAAAATTGTCATAAATGAATTTTTGCTTGTTTGATGCATGATTTGAGTGTTCCTCTTCCATACATAGATAACTTTCATTAAAATTGAAGGATTTTGTTTCATCATTTAGTTTCATTTTAGGAATAGGTAACGTTTTTAAGGCCTTGAAATTGAAACATAATTCCAAGACAAAATTTAAAATCTATCAATTAATCTAAGAAGAATTTGAAAAATTAACGTTCACACATAGTGGTCTAGGCCACAAATGTGTTCTGACATTTATAAAACTTAGCAGCTATCATTTGATTTTGCATTAGACATCTATAGCACAGACTTGTGCTCCCCATACCATTGAGTATATAAAGGAAGACCCACATAGGTTGCAAACCTTTATCCATAGGAAGCTGAATTTGTCGCCCTGTAAACATGATACATTGAACACAACATTCGGGGAGATTACTTGCACACACGTCAAGTCCTTGGTAAATTTATTTGTTAAGGTGTATATTGCAGTTCATGGTTACTTGGTACTCCCTTTTCCTACCGTTACTTGAGTGGTCATTTCAATCTTTTCTAACCCCTTAAATTTGCAAATATCATCGAGCACTTGTCCTGTCAAGCTCACTAAACCATTGAAGGACACTAGATTCACCTTTTATTCCTTTTCTCGACTCTTAAAAGATGAAAAGGAAAAGTTTTTGTTTCTAAGAATAATTGCCCGTGATAAACATGTCGAACCCAAGAAGATTCTTCTTGGACCAATTTTGAGTAATTCCTGGTTAATTTCAATATTGTTCATAAAGACCTCAATGAACCTCCTTTCCTTTTCTACTCTTGAGAGGAAGTGATCAAGGCTGAACCATTGATTTCATCTCATAGTTCCCCTTCATTGTGTTATACTAAATGGTCCTCCTAAGGAGTTCATTCAGACCTTCCTCAGTCACTTCAAGATCAAGGTTTTGAACTTGGGATTATTCCAAATATCCAGCCCTTGTCTTCTCATCCACCTTCATTGGATTCCTAGTCACCTTGAGAATCTAATCTTGAGACCCCAGACAATCCTATTCAAACCCCTCAGAGTTCGCAGACTCCTGAGAGTCTGTAGAGGCTTGTTATTTATTTGTCGAATCTGTTTTTCAGTTCTGTTGTGATATATCGTCAACACCCTTACAATCCTTACAATCAACCTGCTATTTCTTTGGAGTTATCCCCTCACAAATCTCAAGATCCTCCTCACTGGTTGTTTCCATTTATGGATTTAGAAGGTGAAATCCCAACATCTTCTCTGGGTCATTCAGAAGTTTCTGCTACCCATACTCCTCATGTTGTTGATGAACAAGGGTATGAATTTCCTCCTTAAGGATTTCCTTTCGTAGGAAGAGAACCATCTCTCACCCTTCCTGAAACTAGCATACCCATGTTTCCACCTGGTTATACAAACTTAGCTTAGTTACTTTCAGTTACTCATAGTGCTCTGTAATTGTATCCAAATTCCATTTTATCGTCAAATGTTGCGCTTACATCTGGTCCTTTCATTCAAAATATGACCTTTTGAACTTCTGTACAAACTGTTGTCATGTCAGTTCCTAGTCAACCTGGTGAGTGCCAGTATTGTAGTAAGGATGCTACAACTCCTGGGCTACCAACTTTACTTTCATCAACCTGGTAGCTCGTAACAAACCTAGAAGCATCGGTGTTGTATGCGCAAGTACTAATTCTCACTACAGGGTGTCACATCCTCAGCCAGGGCAAGATCACTAAGAGCTCAAGCCAACTTCTATAGATTTCAGAAAAAGCTCTATGTATGATGAAAGAAAAGAAAGATTACTCTACAAATGCTATTCTAATTGCAAAAAGGAGAAAGACTGGAATGTAAAGCAAAACCTAGTAAACCATAATTAACAAGCTAATCCTACTTTTGCCAAAAACACTATGAAAACCATGAAATAAATTCCATTACCTACTCAAAGATGTAAACAACATCTAACCATGGTATTTATAGAAGTAAATAAGAAAAAAACATATTTTTGGATTTTTATGTGTTTTTATGTGAATTTAACATACATCTAATTTATTGTGTGTGGTGAACACGTGGAATTAGAGGGAAGTTTTGGAGCTTGGGATGATGTAGGACAGTGTGGATGGGTCCTAGGAGGTCTAA
>APFE030705237.1:122935-162807 GCA_000404065.3 Pinus taeda | reverse complement strand
AATAAAATGAAGCTAAGGATTAACACGGATGAAATCCTTTGAAAGATCAATCCTTAACTACAATATTGAATAGCCATTTAAACTATCAATAGTGGTGAATATCATCATAAATGCCCATCATTTTTCCCATATGCTGAATGATTGTTTCAAGCGTGCCTTAGATTTTTAATGATCGAAGATCAGTGATAAATCATTGATCAATGATTAGGAATGTCAAAGGGAAAGCTTTTAACAGTTGCTTTAAATATTTATGATCATCGAAAGGTGATACAAGATAATGCATGCAAACTTCCTTTAATATATCCAGTTTTCGGGATGTGCGCCTAATTAATAGATTGCAGTTGGGATTTGACATGGGCATTATCACTCTATTATGTGACTCTATCTAGTGTTGATCACTGATAAAGATTAGATTTATCGCATCGGGAGTTTTTGTTAGGCCTTTTCAAATCACATCGGAGTTTTGGTTAGGTTTGCTCACATATTCCTTTATTGTTGTCATAGCCAAATTGCCGATAGCTGATTGTGATTAGCTTTATCGCATGGAAGGAACTAAGGGGCTTCACTTTATTATGTGTTGGAATTTGCTTTCCCTGATCACCGATAGTGATTACCTTTTCAGGTCAGAGGATTGGGCGATATTGTTTTTTGTGTGTTTCCTCTAATATTGCGATATGCAATCTCCGATCGCTTTATCGCAATATTAAATGATTTTTAAGTATTATAAAGGAAAAATTTTATTAAAATTTTGTATAAAACGATTTTTTTACATCGGGGGCTTTTAACAAGGATTTTCCTTATGATGATTTACATACCATTTTATTCATACATCTAACTAAGTTTATTTTTTAAGGGGCCCATTTCACATTTAAGATTTTGTATAAAAAATTTATAAAATGGGGGATTGTTGTATAGCACAACAGGTCTGTATGGGGTTTTCTCCCAACCCCAACCCTAAGTGTTGGTTAGACAAACAAAAATGGAGAGTAGTATTTTGATGTAAGAACATAGACCAAGCAATGTAGTGGAACACTAAGGTTATCCCACCTTTTGACTACATGTTTTTAATATGTTCCTACAAGATGGTATCTTTTAGTTAAATAATATCTTTGATTTTACCTAGCATGCTATATGTCTACTTATACAATGCCCAATCACTGGTGCATCTATATCTACCAAATGAATCATTTTATAAGTGGGCTTGGTGAACAGCAAAACATTCCTCACACTTTCCCAAAATTGACGAAGAAAAACAGTGTCCTCCACCTCTTGAAAATCTTCCCTGTCAAATGCGGTTGCAGCCTTGTCCTTTAATATCTACCATGTTTCACTTGATACCATGCTAGCCAATACCTCTCTTACCTTCAAAAGATGGCTGAAGTTGAGGTAATAGCTAAAACATCTAGTCTTTGCTATCTTCAATAGATCCAACTTTGACCAACGTGGAAAAGGCCATTGATATTGCTATGATTGGTAATGAATCTTATCATTTTCTTGGATCTCTTGTGCAATGAACCAATCCATTTATATTGAGGTTCCTTTATCTTAATAATGTTATGCATCAAAATGTTCATTATGTGAACCAAACACCTAGACAAAAATACATTGGGGTATCTATCATTAATAAATGTTCTCATCACCTTACAATTAGAAGCATTATTAGTAATGACTTGGATGACATTGTATGGCCCAATAATTTCAATTGTTTGTATTAATGGTTCTATAATGTTGATGTCAGTCTTAAGATTATTTGAGTAGTCATGAGATGAAAGGAAGACTACACCATTAGCACACACACCAAGAATACTTATCAATTGTGTGTCTTTTACAATTGTCATGCCTATGGATTTTGAATACTTTAGCGGCATCATTGATGGCGACAACCATTTCATGACAAAAATGTGAGTGAATCTCGAACATTGAATGGTATGCCACATGCAAAGAGAAAATAGTTTTGTTTTGCACCCACATCATCCCTACAATCTTGGTCAAGAAGTTTTAATATTGTTCTATGCCTTCAAGGGATGTTTGTGGCTATGGCTGTGAATCCACTATCATGGGTGGATACTGATGGATTTCTTACAGTTGCTCTATGTGTGCTAGTGGTGTCATGTTCACCCTTTGATATTTTTTATTGGTATTGTACTTCCTCCTCCTCCCTTAAATATTTGGTTCTTTTTTGTGTTGACACATTTGCACAGGTTTTGTTTCCTATTTTTATATTTCCATCCCATGTTCGTTTCCAACATAGATGCTTTCTAGTACAAGTATATGAAGTTGTGTAAGTATATTTGCAATGGGGCCATACAAATTTAGTGGGGGCATGCAAATCATAATTTATAACCAAAGACATTAAAATTTAAATTAGTTATGATAGAACTTTTGCAAGAGTAGACATCACTTCTTATCGAGTTCGCCTAACTTTGAGAATGTCTAGAAAATTGAACCCACCAATAACAAATCATAATTTATAACTGAAAACATTAAACTTTTGCGAGAGTAGACATCACTTATTGTCGATTTCACGGGCCTAACTCCGAGAATGTCTAGAATATTGAATCCATCAATAACAATATGCTTCAACAACTTAGAATAGACCAATTAAACTAACTTTTGAAACTTATAATAATTTATAACTAAACACGTTAAAATTAAATTTATTATCATTTAACTTTTTTCCATGTAAATAATGGAAACTCAGAAGAGAATCTGTTGATCGAGGGAGCGCGCTCTGCAACCTAGGGTTTTCTGTTCGCCCCTGCAATGACGCAGTCTGAACCCTCCCTGCTTCTATTTTCCATCAGTCTTCCTCCTCATGATAGCAGCTTGCTGGCATAGACTGCACTGCAATGGTTGACCCTCAGGGGGGGGCTTTAAAGCCTTCCCCCTCAGTCAAGAGAGATAATCAAGCAAAGAAACCGATAAAGCCTTCCGGTCCAAACCAAGTAAACATGGATACAAGAGATTTCCCAATGCAAGATACGACAAACACTCCCACTGATAAGTCAGATAGGTGCAACGAAGTACAAGAAGGAAAGATTGGGCAACAGGAAATGCCCAAGGTTACTTCAATGACATGCAAACCCATAGCAGTTGAATAACCCAAGATAGAACTTCCCAGCCATAGAATCAATGGTCAAATCCAGTACATGAAGGACCATGCGCTCATTGGAAAATTTATTGGATACTGGCCGACTGAAAAATCTTTGCAAGGATGGATCTCTGTTAAATGGAAACCCAAGGGACATGCCACCCTGTAGCTAGGATCAAAAGGAGTTTTCACTACGATTTTCATTTGCATTGAAGACCGGAATAGGGTTATGGATGAAGGTCCCTACTTCTTCAACTCCGTTGGTCTGTATTTAAGGGAATGGGTAGAGAGATTTAACCCTGACAAGGAGGATTTCAGCTGGGCACCAGTTTGGATCCGGATGTACTCGCTCCCGTTGGAATACTGGGATGAAGAATCGCTAAGAGACATTGGCAAGGGGCTGGGGGAGTTTATAAAAATTGCTGAGGAAACGAAGTTGCATAGATAAACCTCCTATGCCCGTATTTTTGTCTTCATGCACCTGGACAAAGCCCTTCCGGACTCGGTTAGTCTCTACCATGATGACTTTGAATGGATCCAACCCTTAGATTTTGAACATGTACCCTTTCAATGTCGCAAGTGTCATGCCCATGGGCATCTTTTCTGGGACTGCCCTCTAAATGCTAAACCCCAAACCTCTGACCCCTCAAACAAGTCGGCTCATGATGGCTTTACCAAGGTCACAAATCGAAAAAGATCGCATAGAAACCTTCCTCCGGGAAAATTCCCATGCAGGATGCTGCCTCCATTCCCTCCACAAGCAATAGCTTTGAGGTTCTTGATAAATCGTCAGAAGACCCACCTCAGAACATTTTGCTAATCCCACCGATGATCATCAAGACATCAGCCCCCCTCTGTCTGGCTCTTCTCCCACTCCCTTGCCCCTGAGTGACAACATTGGGATTCTTGTGGCGGCTCGAAAGGACCCTAATTGGAAACCTAATGGAATGGATGTTGACGATATCCCCAGCCAGACCTTACCCTTAGCAATCACCTCAGCAAAAAGAAGTCAGACGAAACATATGGAAGAAGAACTAGAAAGCATTTATTTGGGAGGACTTGACATTTTCGAGTTTGAACAAGCATGCAGAAGGAAAGACTACGACAAGATTCAAGAGCATCAGCACAATACCATGGAATTCATCATCTCCAAGGCTTACTAGCAACAACAATTGGGCATACAATCGAGAAGTCAATGGGATGGCAGCTTCTTTCCTAAAGACTCCAAAAAACGTGGAAGAAAGACAGATCTTCAAAGAACTATCGCAATAGGGAAAATCCTGGTAGACTCAGGAAGATATGCTAAGTGGACAAAGTACTACAAGCCCACCACAAATAGTGAATCATGAAGCTCACTTCATGGAATCTAAGAGGGCTCAATAGCCCCAGCAAACTCAGAATGATAAAAAACATGATAAAGAAAGAGCAACCCCATATCTTCTTCATGTAGGAAACGAAATGTAATAGTAACACACTTGGAAACATCCTCTCTAGAGCATGGCCAAGTTTTCACTCGGTTGTAGTGGATGCTTCAGGTGCCTTCGGGGGACTGGCAATTGCCTGGAACATGCAAGCTATAATGCTCTCATACTTTCATGCCTCCCATCACATTATACAAGCTACTTTTCATATAATTGGCACCAACATTCATGGCCATCTCTCCAATGTCTACTTCCCATAGGAAGCAGGCAAAAAAATTGCTCTTCTAGACACAATAGAAGCTCTCAGCTTCAATAGTCTCCATCCTCTTTGGATCATTGGAGGAGACTTCAACATGATCACCAAGCTGGAGGAAAAGCAGGGAGGCCGAGCCAAGCTGGAACAGGAAAATGGCCACTTTAAAGATTTTATCCAAAACAATATGCTAATTTTTCTGCAATTCTACAATAGAATGCACACCTGGAGCAATTGCAAGGTTGGGCGACATCAAATTGCTTCCAAAATAGACAGATTCCTCATCTCAGATAATGCAATGCATCTTGGAGGCAACATCTCGGCATCAATTCTTCCATTTTCAGGCTCATATCATTTGCCTATCTCTCTCCAATGGCAAAGACCAGGCAACTCTACCAGGTGTTCTTTCCAATTCGAAGCTTTTTGGCTCACCCACCTCGCCTTCAATGACCTCATCAAATCCACTTGGATCAACTTCCCTTTTCCAGAGGGATAAAAAATGTATCAGTTTCAATAGAAACTCTAATTCCTGAAATCCCAAATCAAGCGCTGGAATCAAGAGACTTTTGGCAACATCTTCCAGGCTCAGCAAGATCTAAACAAAGAAATGAGAGAACTCCAACAACAGATAATCACAGGGGGATACAAGGAAGGGACTTTGGAATAGGAAAAGCACATTCACAATCAATTGGAGGAGAGAAGAAAGTAGGAAGAAATTCTCTAGAAGCAAAAATCTAGAATTAGACGGCTGAAAGAAGGAGAAAGGAACACTAAATTCTTCCACAGAACTACAATACAGAGAATAATGCACAACACCATCTATTTCATACAAAAGCGAGGGGGGGAAATAGTGGAAAGCCATGTAGAGATCAAACAGGAGTTTATCAATCACTTCTAGGAGGTCCATCAAGAACCCCAAATTGATAGACGACCTACTATAGAAAAGATCACTAAAAATATGCCGAAAATCATCACAGAAGAACACAACCAACTTCTTCTCCAACCAGTAATGCCTCAGGAGGTGGATTTGGCCTTGAACCAGCTCAAGGAGGGCAAAGCTCTTGGTCCAGATGGCTTCACTACTACCTTCTTCCACTCTTTCTGGGATCTTATCAAAGAGGAGGTGTGGCTAGTGGTGGAGGAATCATGCACTCTTCATTGGCTTTTGCCCTCTCTGAACTCAACTTTCATCGCCCTCATCCCAAAAGAAGAGAATACCAGTACTCCAGACAAATTATGTCCAATGACACTATGCAATGTTATTTACAAGGGGATATCCAAAGTCATTGCTAACAAGTTGAAGCCACTTTTTCCCTTGCTCATATCGCCTGAACAATCTGGATACGTGGAAGGAAGACAAATATTGGACAACATTATCCTCACTCATGAAATCATACACTCCCTCAAGCACTCCAAAACGGTAGGTATGATTCTCAAGATTGATCTCTCTAAAGCTTTTGATAAGTCAAGATGGACCTATAATCAAAAAATGCTATCAGCCTTTGGTTTTTCCCCAATGTGGGTTCGATGGATTTTGAGTTTAATTTCCACAATTTTTTTCTCTATCCTCATAAATGGCATACCCTCTCGACCTTTCAGCCCATCTAGAGGTATCCGACAAGGAGATCCACTTTCCCCATTCCTTTTTGTTATAATGGCGAAAGGTTTGGGTTGCCATATCAAACATGCCCTCCTCTCCTAGCATCTGAAAGGTCTATCCATACACAATTCTCTAGCCATCACTCACCAACAGTTCATGGATGACAACATGTTGTTTGGGTACCCTTCTATTCGGGAAGCCTCCCTTAAATCCCTTTTGAATGATTTCTCTGATGCTTTAGGGACGAGCATAAACACAACCAAATCGCAGATCTTCTTTTTTCACACCCCCCCTGTTACTCAACATGCTATTGCCCGCATTCTGGGCTTCTCCATAGCCTCCTTACCTTTCAAAAACATTGGAGATCCCTTAATAGATTTTGCCACCAAGCACGCCTCTTGGTGTATGCTCCTTAAGAAACTTGAATCTCGTCTCACTTTATGGACTCATAGAACGCTGAACATAGCTAGCAGATTAGTGCTAATCAAAGTTGTGCTACATGTAATTCCTCTCTACCTTTTCTCAATCTTGGCAACGCCTAAATGGGTCCTTAAAAAAATAAAATCTCTATAGCACACAAATCGCAAATGGGCCTTGGAAAAATGGACGACAGCATGCAAGCCCAAAGAAAAAGCGGGTATAGGCCTGAGAGATCCTCATCACAGCAATGTCATCATGGGTGAAAAAATACGGTGGCAATGGCTCTCTACTCCCAATAAGCCATGGGCAACCATCTGGGCAGCCAAATATGCCAATCACAGACCAACAGAGGAGCTAATTAGATTCACTCCAACTAAAAAGGGATCACTAATAAGGAACGCTGCTAGACAACACTTCTTGCTGATCCAACAACACAACTTTTGGGAAATAAGGAACGGCAGCACTGCATGGTTCTGGACAGATTCCTAGAACCAACTACCAAAGCTCAATGGCATCTATAGACCACCTCCTTGCCAAGAGTGGGAGGAGAAACAAAATGAATTTGTCTAGCAACAATGGATTCCGGAGATAGAACAGGGGTACAGACAATGGAAACAAATCGACAGGCTGATCAGGAATGTAGATAACTGGACTAAGGAGGTCATGGAGAGTGAGCTCTAGAATTGACGCATTAGATCATCCGAAGGCAAGGATATTTTAAGATGGAGATTTACCCCAAAAGGTTCCTTCACCAACAAAGAGGCTTATAAAATTATATGAAATGATCCAATGCCCCTGGATCCTATCTGGAGTAGAATCTGGTCACCGGGTACTTGGCCCAAAGTCTCCCTATTCCTCTGGCTTATTGGGCACCGGAAAATCCTCACTTGGGACAATCTTAGGAAAGGAAACCTTCATGGGCCCTCCATATGTCCCAATTGTAATTCTCAGGAGGAATCGCTCCAACACCTCTTGGACTCTTTCACTCTTGCCAACCAACTGTGGGAGAAGGCCAGCTTCTGTTGTCAAAAAAGATGCAGAGTGTCTGAAGATATAATCAACTCCATTCGCCATTGCCACCAGAACCCATATAAAAGCGAACTACTCAACCAATTATGGAGAATTATTCTCGGCCTTCTCCTCTAAACAATATGGAAAGAAAGAAACAAGCGCATATTCAAAGATCAAAGCACTCCTGTAGAAATCATTTGGGGCAACTTTTGTCTCAATCTTAAAGAGATCTTGGCGCTTCAAACTTGGCATACAGAAGATTTTCCCACTCTTGAAAATGAGAAAGCCATCTGGGAAAATTGGAACATACAACTCCCACAAGGTACTCATAATCACAGACCTTCAGAAGGCAACAACATTAGAAAGCACTTATGGATCCCCCCTCCGAAGAATACTTTCAAACTCAACTTTGATGGAGCTTCAAAGGGCAATCCCGACAAAGCAGGATTTGGTGGCATATTTAGAGATCATGAGGGTTCACCTCTCCTAATCTAATTCGGAAACATTGGCTGGGACACGAACAACTCGGTTGAACTGGAGGGTCTCTGGCAAGGATTACTCCTTTCCCAGCGTCATGGCTTCCAACCTCTGGAGATCGAAGGTGATTCCCTAATCCTCATCAATATGGCCAATCAACTCCTCAATGGGGCACGTGCACATCAAATTGCCAATAGTTGGAGACTCGAAGCCAGATTGGATGCAATAGAACAATCGCTTCACACCAATCATGCCATCATATTCAATCACTTTAAATAAGAAGAAAACAAGGTCACTGATCTACTTGCCAACTTGGGGGTGGAAAATGGGCACGCTCTTCTCACTGGAGCTCTAAACATAATTCAGAATCATGATCAAATCAGGAGTGAAAAATACTAGTCCAAAGGGATGCAGCTCTCCCGGATGCGGGTATATAGGAGGGTGTTAAATAAGATGGGACAGGGGTGAGGCGAGATGGGGCGACACCTACCTACCTAGGACAAGCCAGATAATTGGCTTTTGATCAACGGATCTCTGCATTTGAGAAGAGCAGGGTCCATTGGCATTGTTTTAAGTGGTTCTAGATATCATATCTTGTCCTCCACTCCAGTTCATGCCTCAGCATGCTCCTGCATGCCTCAAACTTCGGCTCTCTTCAATGCAACAGTAATGGTAGATCGTAGATCGATAACCAGCAATATGCGATTGCAATCAATTCGCATCACAATATTGGCGGATCACAGAATGGGGAGACCAATGGGCAAGGCCTTAACTTATAGTGATATGCGATTGCGATCAGATCGCATCGCAATATCGCATCGACAGAAACCAAGGGGCAGAGCCTTCACACTTTCACATGTGTGATGCGATGATGCGAACCCGACCGCAGATCGCAGAATGGGGAGACCAAAGGGCAAGGCCTTTACTTATAGTGATATGCGATTGCGATCAGATCACATCGACGGAAACCAAGGGGCAGAGCCTTCATACTTTCACGTGTGCAATGCGATGATGTAGACCTAACGGCGGATCGCAGAATGGGGAGACCTAAGGGCAAGGCATTTACTTATAGCGATATGCGATTACAATCAGATCGCATCGCAATATCACATTGGTATAATCCAAGGGGCGGAAACCAAGGGATGGAGAATAGCCAGAGGCTGCCTGATGATAGTTCGAGGCTAGCTGTGGCTACCGGGGTTTTCATTATCTGGTCTTTTTGTTTTTTGCTAGTGTTGCTTGGGTTCTGGCTTCCTGTCTAGACTAATCATCAAGGAACCATCTTACTGTTTTTTTGTGGGGTATGGACTTGAGAAGTGATACCATTTTTGAGGTTTATGCTCTCACTGGACTAGTTTCCCCAATGATGGGGTAGTCCAGATTTTGTTGATACTCTATGATACCTTGGTCGAGTCCTTGTCCTCTTTGTATCTTTCTGTACATATTAATAGATTACTTTTACGTAGAAAAAAAAACTTTTGTCCATGTAAAATATTGAATCTTACACCGAAATCATTATACATACAATGACTATGACTCAAACAGTTAAATTAACCCTCCAAACTTATAACTAATAAGAATTTATAACCAAAGTCATTAAAAAATATAATAATTATCATTTAATTTTTGTCATAGTAAAATATTAAATGTTATATCAAATTCATCATAAAATAATATTTTTATTGTAATTATATACAAATTCATGATAATAATAATATTTTTATTGCAATAGTTTGTTTTGTATTATTATTTTTATTGTTATATATTTATCAATGGTAGATACAAATAAAACTTTTAGCTAGATCAACTACATTAATATTTTTAATGTAGTTGTGCTAGTACATACACATAATACAATTGACATGTGAATGATATTTTAACATCCACGAGACTAAAAAGAGTCTATGGGACTACCATCCTCCCCGTTTTTTCCTTTTGCAATTCAATCATTTTCTTACTCAAATTGATGATGATTTGACCCAACTTTCTAACATTCCCTTCACTCAAAAGACAATGCCAAGGAATTGATGCTAACGTACTTCAATAATTGTCCCTGATGTCTCTGAAAGCATCACATTTCAAATTGAAGTGTTTTTCCAATTCCACTAGCCCGGAAGTGCAAAAAGTACACACTTGTTCTTCCCAATCTTCTCTAGGTCTGTTCCACTATCATGTTTCACACCGAAGTTGATGTGAGTTAGTTCTTAATTCAACTGAGCAATAAGAATCTTTGCTCTCCATGGAATGCTGACTCCAATGTACTCTTTTTGGAGATCACAAGTGGGGCTGAATTCCTAAACATAGTACTTCTTCTTTCTACCCAAATATTTTCCCCATATACCCTTATAGAACTTCTCCATAACAAAATGTTTTAACTCCCTGCTATTTGTGAGACATGCAATGAGGTAAATATTCCATTTTTGCATCCATTTGTTGTTTTGTCTCATCCATGATTTATTTCTTTCACTCATGCCTTCATTGAAGATAACTTTTGCTCATCTACCTACTCCCATTTGCTCAATTCTTTTTAGCTACCTTATAAGACGCACCATATTTCTTAGATGGGAGATACTCCTGTTTCACTCAACATTATCTCATAAGGAACTTGACTTTTTATTTTGAACTTGCCCATCATCAAGTGTTTTTGGATTTTCTCAATTTGTTTCCATTTTGAAATAATGATGTTGCTAGCCCATAGTTCACACCCATATAATATCACTGGACAAACTAGGAGTCCATAAAGCACTTTAATCATTTTCCAATCCCATAACTCTATCTCTCTACATCTGTTTTGAAGTGCATTCTCTACATCTGTTTTGAAGTGCATATAATGCTTTACACCCTCCTAAAATTTTCTTTTTTTTTGTAGTCCTCCCAATTAACCTGCTTATTGAAATAGATGACGATGTACTTGTATTCATTTACTTCTTCAAGAATGTTGCCTTCAAAGAAACATGTATGTTGACTTTGATTCTTTTTATTAGAGAAAATCACTATGCATATGTTTTGAAGTGTATATAATGCATTACACCCTCTTAAAATTCTCTTCTTACTAGTTGTTCAAATAGATGTCGAGGTACTTGTATTCATTTACTTGTTCAAGAATGTTTCCTTCAAAGAAAAAAGTATGTTGACTTTGCTTCTTTTTATTAGAGAAAATCATTATTTTGGTCTTACTTTTATTGATTTGCATCCCCAAAGTTTTACAAAAATGCTAGATACCTCTGCAATCCATGGCTGAGGTACTTGTATTCATTTATTTCTTCAAGAATGATGCCTTCAAAGAAAAACTTATGTTAAATTTACTTCCTTTTATTAGAGAAAATTATTATTGCCTTAAAAAAAAGTACGCTGAATTTTCTTATCTTTATTACTGACATTAATTTACATCCCCACTATTTTACAAAAATACTAGATGTGTTTGCAATTCATAAACCTATTTAACAATCAATACAAAATCATCAACATATAAAAAAATTATCACAAACAATCCCCACCAAACACCATCCCCCACGTTACATTACAGATCACCCTAGCCTCTTCCATTCTCAACTTCCGACCAATCAGTCGTCTCTTCCGTTTCAAATTCGGAACCATCACTCGTGTGAAAGCTCTACCTTTCGTATTCCTGACGTTTATTTTCTCCCTTTAAATATGATTTGTGGGAGAGGAAAGGTATCGTAAAGCAAAAAAAAAAAGGAAAAGAGAGGTTGCGGTGAGGTTGATTTCGCAGAGTAACGCCGGAGCAGGAAGCGAAGTAGCGATGGAGAACCTGGTTGAGGCCTCTCAGAGGTTCAACAAGGAAGCCCTGCTCCGAATCCACAATGCCCACCGTCAAGCAATTGTGGAAAACGTACGAGTACCAGGCACCATTGAAACACGCGTGTCCTACAGAGACCCCATTGGCAGAAGGGGCGCAGCTTCCTCGGTTCCGCTGGAAAGACTGAACCCCATATCCCTAACCCAGTTGCAAGTTGGGACAGTCCACTGTGGCCGGGTGCTCTACGGGACTCTCTGCGCAGATGCCTTCCAGATGACCGGCATCATGACTTTGCTGGAGGATGATAATGGCCTTGCTGTCAGGGTGGCAATTTACAATGCGGCTGATTTGCGTACTGACATTAGTGGCCTTTACCCAAAGGGAGCCAAGGTGGCCATCCGGGACCCCTATTTTAAGCTAGCCTGCGACGGCGGCGTTGCCATCCGCGTGGACAACCCTGCCAACGTCCACATACTGGACGATCATTAAGTTCACAGGAAATGAAAAAGTATGACATATTGCTATCTTAAATATTAAGCAAGTTCAGGGAATTGAATATGTACTGTGAGTTCATGACCATGTAAACTTTTCTTCAGCAGAAAACAATGAAATACTAATTTAAGGGATTCTATTTACTCTGATTTGCATAGGTTTATGTTTTAGTTGCACATTATAATTTTTATTTTGAAATTGTTTCATTAATGGAGTTTGATTTTTATTTTTTCTTTTATTAAACATATTCAATTTATCAAGTAAGATTTGTTTTAAAATTTTGAATTTAATCATAGATGCAAAACTCAAATTTTAATTTGGATTTGAATTAATGAAATAGATAAAAATTTCAATTAAAAAGTTGGACTGTATACATCTCTTATATATATGGTCGTGTAATAATAATTTTTCTATTCATATTTTTCTTATTCATTTTAAAATTTAAATAATTTTACAATTTTGATAACAATTTTGAAACTGATATTTATTACACAAAAACAAATCACATTCTTCCAGTATCTTCAAAATTTCTTGCTTTTCAAAACTCAAAACTATATCCTTCCCAAGTTTCATATCTTATCTAAAATTATTTTATATTGATCTTTTCCTAGTTTCAAACTTCCCTTCCTAATTTCAAATGTCCTTTCTAATTAGTACATATTTATAAACTAAATATTCAAAACTTATTTTTATAAAATTCATTCTAATATAAACCTATTTAAAAACCAATTACATTTTATAAAATTTATTAAATTCAATTAATTTTTATAAATTTATGGGTTTAGACTAAAATCTTTCTTTTCTTATTATTTTAACTTCTTAAAATCTTAAAAACAATGCTAAAATTTAAAACTGAGAAATTTCTCATTCACAATTAGTTTCTATTTCCTACTTATCACAGCCTTGCCCATCTACACTTCACTTACCATTCCAGACACAAACTACCAATTTTGTGTGACTCCATTAGCTACCATGAACTGAACCGAACCGACTAATTCTTATCAAATCTTATTGAATTTCTGTACCTTTTTTTCCTGCTTGGACGCGTATTTGGTAATTATGAATTTAATATGATTGCAGATTTTGTAAATATTCTAGAATATGAAGAGTTAAGAAGAAGTCAATTGTTTAACCTTAATCTTGTTTCATTTTTTTATGAATTTAATATGATTGCAGATTTTATAAATATTTTAAAATATGAAAAGTTAAGAAAAAATCAATTGTTTAACCTTCATCTTGTTTCATTTTTCTAAATTACATGAACTAGAAAATAATCAATTGTTTAACCTTGATCTTATTCAATCTTTCTAAACTACGACTTAAATAAAATAACCCAAAAAATATAAAAACTAAAAAATTTTATTAACCTTTTTTTCTTTTTAATTAAACAAAATATAAAAATTAGAGATTTCCTTGCCTCCTATCCCAAACTATTTTCTGTAACTTTCAAAATATTACAAATATTGAACACTCGCATGGAAGTCAGTGGACTAATGTAACCGTCCCCAGAACAGCAATGCGGAGTTTTCATTGAACTTATAATAGTATCTCAGTATAACTTGTGTGCTGAATCTGCATCTCAAAGAAAATATAAAACTTTGTAAGGCCAAACAGAACTCTAAAAGCAAAATAAATAACTCACACCAAAATTTAAACAAACCACAAAATTAGTTTGCCTGCGGAGCTTCATAATTTCTGATCTGACCTAAAACGCCATAATATCTTCACATGACATCCTCTAAGCAGCAGGTAAGCTCTGTCTTCAGTGAGTGGGATGGCATGGCATGTCTTCAGTTGAAGCTTTGCATCTTAATATTAAAATACAGTTAAGGTTTTAACCTCTAAAGTTTTCAACCCGAAGGCAAAAGTAAGATATTTGCAATCCACGGAAAGTAATTCAACCTAAAATATTTATCACATCCACATTATCAAAAGCTTTTTACAATGGCAAAGTGCATCATTCACACATCCAAGTTGATGTTGGCATTGGTTGAGGTGTGGTTCTCCAGCAAACAAACAAAAGCTTCATATTTTATATAAATGAGGTACTTGTACTTTTTATTAATTGCATTATTTGACTTGTAATTTTGTGAAAATTTGATGGTAAGTTTGGTAACATTTACTATTAACTTTTTGTTAAGGAAGATAGTAAATTACCTAATTTCCAATTCTATTGAGACTTGTAAACTGAAATATGGTGAGTAGAAGAAGATGCCCTTATTATAGAGGTATTAATAACTAACATGTATGAGAGGAGCATGACTTTTAGAGGTTTGTAGCCTACAAATGGTATCAAGGAGTGATATTAGATAAGAAAAGTTTTAATAGGATGGTATTAAGGAGTGACACTAGATAAGAATCATTTTAATAGGATTTAGATTTTTAGAATCACAAAAGAAATTGATATGTCTAGAATTTTAGATTGCATATATGTGGTTTTATGGTGACTCCATAGAAATTTGATAAGAAACAAAGGTTGATCCACTTTGAAGATGGAAAAAATTATGTTCCCCTCACTCCAAGTCATTTTAGAATAACGCTACAACCCTGAGCTTTGCCCAAGGTTTTCAAGTCATCTAAAATAGATTATTTTATGGAAGTTCAAGGGGGAAGTGATGATTTTTATTTTTTTGTAAAAGATCCATCTACAAATTCAATAGGATTTGCTTCAATTGAGGTAAGCTCACTAGCAAATCCATACAAAGAATTTGCATGTCTATTTACAAGAATTATTGATCTAGATTCCACAACATCTCTGCTACAGTACATCCTCTATATTTATCATTATTCAGTGGATAATGTCATCTTAATTGAAATTTCCTACTAGTTGGGAAATTTTTAAAAGTCGAAGAGGTTCCTTATCATCCCTTATTTTGTCTATATTGTTCAATTTTGGTACCTGATATTATGGAAACATAAGGATCATATAATCCAAAACTCTCTTGTCACAAATTTCTTCAAGATGATATTTAGCTCTATAACATTCATATTCTCTAAGGAAGCTCTATACATTCTTTCTAGCAAAGGTGTTTTTGATTTTCAAGTTCAGTTATCATATATTAGGTTATTTGGTTGGGGGGAGGCCTATCCTTCTCACAAATTATGGATGCTATAAGTTCTTCCTAGTGGAATCTTATTCATAGTACAAAGTATGGGCCCATTTCTTCAATAAAAGTGTAGCAGGTCCATTTATTGTGAATATAAGGCAAGCTCTAAAGCAAGTGGAGGAAATGCTGCAAAATAAGAATTTTCCAATGGGAGAGACATGGCGCTATGATACTCACCATGTCATCTTAGACATGTGACTCAAGGCTTAGTGACATGGTGAGGATCATATATTATCCTAATCCTTGAGTCCCTTGTCTAAGCTGGCATGGTGAGGATCAGAGCATCATGTCACTCCCTTCGGAAAATTCATATTTTATAGCATGTTCTCTACCTGCTTTAGATTTTTTCTTGTATTCACAATAAATGGCCCCACTTCTCTTTCAAGCTTGAAAATATGCTCTTTACACTTGGAGACAAATGAGTTTTCTCCACCATTAAAATTTCCCTTATAAACTCCAAATAGAAGATCCTCATTGGGGAAAAAACTAGGAGTTGGTAGGGTTGTATTTCTGAACCATACAATTTATTTTTTGTATAATATTTGAAAAAACACCAGTCTTCTACACTTGTATCAACAGTGAGTTACAAACATTCTTCCATTTATAGCCAAATTCTAGGAGGAGGGTGATCATTTAGGAGAGTGAACTAAATAGACATAAAAGAAGTGAGGAATTAGAGAAAACCCTTCATTTTTCCACTTCTTTTTATTACATTGGTCCAATCAACAACTGATTGGGGTTGATTTTGTACATTCGACATATTTAAACTAGTATGAGAAAATTGAGTTTCATGCAGATATAGAAACACGTGAACTAAATATGAGGGATATGTGAAACATCTAGTGTCAAGAAATTGTTGTAATAGAAATTTGATTGAATGGGATATGTAAGTAGGGAAATCCAAGGTAACTTCTGGTTGTAACATTAGGTAGAGAAGAATGAGGGATTCTTCATTGACCATCTTACTATTATCTTCCCCAAATATATATAAAATAGCTTGAAGGGTTCGTTAAGAAACCTTAGAAAAAGTATGAAGATGGTAATAAGTAGCCAGTTAGGGAATCAGGGTTTTTGAGGATAGAATAACTTTAAATAGATTTTCACTATCATCTTGAGGAAAAGATTTATACTCTTGTACCAACCTTTCATCAGTGGATTGCTATATTTTTCCATCAATGGGGAATTTGAAACAATCTTGAACAAGGGTTGGGGTAACTTGTAAGACCTTACTCCCTATTCTAGAAATAGAGAAATCCTATTTAGGGACGTAGGTAGCTCCAAACCAACTAATAAACTCTAGAAAATCATAAATAGTGGGGACAATTATGTGATGTAACCTTGATTAGATGAAATTAAAGAAGTCTTTTGATTGATTAAAACAAACCAAAGCTTCTTAATGAATGGTTAGAATATCAAGTGGACATTGATAATCATAAATGTATGCTTCTTGGTCTATAAGAGGGATTTCTAGGGGATTACGATTTATATGACGAGGGTTTTTTAGTTTTCATTGGTTTTTAATGAACTAAGGACTAAAAATTTGAAAAGATGGGAAGAATTAAAATACCCAGTATGCATTAAGAATTAGAACAAGACTATAGCATGGAGAATAATGCATCAATTTGAAATAGAGGCTCAGCTACCCTTCACCTACTTGGAAATAATTTGTGTCTTTCTCATCTTGAAATCCCCTTTTGTGTTTCAAATTATATCGTCATTTCTCCAAGCTCGCTTGATTGACGGTCTTCCAAAAACCATAATTAGGTTGATATTAAGGTTGTAGTGGTATGTAGTAGAAAAAACATTGAGATAATTACAAATTTTCAATTGATGCATATTCGACAAGGGAGAAGATGGAAAATAACTTGATACATTCTTCTAAAAAACTATTGTAAGCATAGAATATGAGAGTTATATTTTTTTCGAGAAGAAAAAAATCAACATCTTTTATTAAAAAAAATGATTGTTTGCATATGTCAAAGGAATCATAGTTCCCAAAAAAAATGTCCACATAAAACATATTGACAAGATTTACATTTATATCAAAAACAACTTCCATATGTGTGATAATATTTTCATTATGGTCCCAGTACCCCAAGAGAAATATATCATCTTCATCATATGTCAATAATCATAGTATCTAGGTATGTGCAAATGTTAATATAGGTATATAATGTCCTATGATATCCATTATCCCACTTTTACTTATTATACCATTTAATATAGATCGTAATATCCCAAAAAAGACAAAAGTATAGAGAACATAAATTAACCATAGAGAAAACTATAAGAAGGCCAGAACAAATATGCCATAGGAATTTATCCCACACCATGTAATTTGTCATTTTTTTAATGATTTGTAGTTGAATTTGAGAGCTATGTAGTAGCTATAAATTCGATAGAATTGTCCTCCCAAAAATAAAACTTTACAAAAAGAAACCATTCCTCAAGTAGGGGGGTCAATTGACATTTTGTCTGGGAGGGTTCCAAAACAAACACTTCCTAAGCTTTGTTGGTCTTCTTGATTCTACTAAGCTTTGATATCAATAATCTAGTGATGTAATGCTTCATCCTCATCTTTTAGCTGGTTTACACAATTTTCTAGTTATTCCACTTCATCCATGTGGAAGTGAAATGGTCTATAAAGCGGTTGGATATGTCGATGGAGATCATCATATGTTGCATGTTGGGAAACTGAAGGGTGACGACAAATTCGTAGATATTAGAAACTCCTAGTGCTATAGGGGTGGAGCCAAAATGGTCCATGTGTCTTGTTTCACTGAGGAAGGGGCAATGAGTCAAGGAGTGCGAGCTTATGGAAAAAAAGGATCGAGTTTGCATTTGTGAGTAGAGGGGAGGGGAAGCCTAGCAAGCAGAGAGCATAAAGGGAGGAGGACTACGCGGGAGAAGGAGAAAAGGGAAACTGAGAAAGTGAAGCTTTCGAAGGATGGAACTAAATCATCCACTCTCCAGAGCTTTGACCAAGTTATAAAAGAACATCTATCCAATTGAATAAAACCCAATGCTCCAAGGGGAGAATTTAAATTGGAGCATATATAAGGATAATATAGGTTTGTTGTTTTTCTTTTAGCCAAGTTTCAAACTCAAAGGCCACTATACATATTAAAAAGGAATGAAAACATCAAATAGATCTAAGGAAGCCCATAGTACTAAAGCGAATACCACTAAATTTAAAATTTAAGATGCCTTGAAGTTCTTTGCTACCATAAAATCTCTTGATTTACTTCCTTCCTTTTAAGGAGCCACACAAACCAAAGAATCCCAAGCCAGAGCTGCCATATAAGTTTTAGGAATGATGAGGAATAATTTCACATCATAGAGAGGATGATGTGAGGAAGCAACCTGAATTCCTTCGGGCCTGTAACTATTATATACAAAATGAATCCACCTCACACCATGAATATCACCTTTCCCCAATTACTTGAAACAAAGGAAATTCTTCAAGAATTACTTCGAATGGAGTCCTCACATGGATATAATCTTCAAGGGATTTTTTTCCCATTCTTGAGCATTCAATTCAACCTTCAATTGCAATGAATTTCCCAGCCTTACTACCCTCATATGAGCTCGAGAGAATATCAAATTTTTAGCAAAGAATTTATCATTCATACAAAGATCCACCTTCTTAGGGATGGAAGGTGAATGTTGAGTATGCATACTACCCTCCATATCAACCTTGATGATGATGCTATGACATCAGGGGATATGAAGTCACTACTACTCCTCTACTCTATGCAGACTTTGTTTCATCTATTTTCATATTGGATCCAAGACACTCTCTCAACTCTGAATCAACTTTGCAATATGAACTCTAACAACAAAATACTCAAAAAAATACCACCATAAACATGCTCTACACTCTAGAAAAACAATGGATCACAAGTTGATGCAGGAGGTCAATTGAACGATAATTGAATGGCAACTAAACAACAATTGAATAGCAACTGAGCAACAATTGAACAACAACTGAATAGGAATTGAATAGCAACTGAACAACAACACTACAACAACTGAACAACAACTGGTCCCACGTTGACTTCCACATTGAATTTCCCTTTAGAAGACAGGCGCTTCACTCTATGTCGTTGATCTCCTCTCTCCAAATCTAATGGTCAGCAGTGACATTGAAAATCACAATTTCTCCTGGCCAAGATTCATTCACTCCTGAATTATGCGATGCGATATAATCCAATGGTCAGCAATCAGCTGTCAGCCAATGGTTGACAACGATATCACATACGGAACTTGCGCGACGCTTACCCACCTCATGGAGCTTATATGGTTTATAAACCTTGATCTATAAATATTCGGGTCCAGGTTTAGACTTAAACTCCAATCACTTTAAAACCAGATATCCATTGGATAACAGAATCCATCAAATCCTACAGCCTGCGCGTCTACAACTAACACATGAGTTAAACACAGGCGTAACTCTACCATTGACTATGACGTAAGCACTTGAAATTTAGATCGATGGTTAGGATGGAGTACAGGACTTCAACCATGATCAAGCCTTTATGTGCTCTTCTAACCCCGCTATTAATACGAATAACTTTGATTAACACATAAACATTGAGATTACAATTAAAATATGAAAACAGAGAAAATGCTCGGATGAAGTTCAGAGCACAGATGCACAAAGGTAAATGAGAGTTTTCACCAGGATTAACACATAGATGCACACTAAATCAAATTCCTTCAATAGAATAATAGTTACAGAGTCTTGGCCCTCTCAGTTCAATTACAACAATTTAACAGACCTCTGTTTCAATCTCAAAACCCTCTCTATCACTCAACTCTCACCTCTCACTCCAATCTCAATCATCTCAGCCAATCCTTTTTCATTAAATTTTCTTTGTTTTATGAGTCGAATCCTATTCTAACTGTACTAAAAAATCGATCTCTATTTTAATCATTTTGACAATCAAATCTCTATTTTCAAGCCCCATTACACACCTATGCTAACAACTTATCTCTTAGTCTAAAATAAGATAATGTCCTAATTATTACAGTAATGAAGTACAAATCGTTTTCGAGAGATCCAACCCTCTCGACTAAAACTGACTTTTTACCACTCAGGTTAGTGAAATTCAACTCATTTAGCCACAACATGTAAACAAACCATTACATTGTTGGCTAAGTCCAGATGCTCCTGCATCAAACTCTCAGGGAAGAAAAGAATCATCCCTCAGACTCTCAGGGTTTACTCCATACTTCTGCAACTCTACTGTTGTCAACCAACTAGCATCCTCCACTGGTTGTCCTTTCCATTTGACTAGATATTGAAAATCAACATGTCCTCTCATTCTTTTGGATACTCTTTTCTCCAAAATAGCTTCCACCTCTCTCTTAACTGTCTTTGGCATTTGTTCTTCCCAGTTCAAAGTTTGAACTTCATCTTCTATAGTTTCCTTCCTTAGCTCTATCTCTATCTCTTTGTATAGATACAAATCTGCAACATTGAAGATAGGTGATATTCCAATCCCTTCTGACAATTCAATTTCATAAGCATTAGTTGAAAACTTTCTTACAATTCTACATGGTCCTATCTTTTTCATTTTTAGTTTATTTTAAGTCTTAGAAGGAAATCTTTCTTTTCTCAAATACACCATCACTAGATCTTCACTTGTAATTCTTTCTCTCTTCTTTTCATATCTACTCTTTGTTTGTATTTGCCACTGCTTTCTTGCAATATGCCTTTGACATCTTCTTGTAGTCTCTGCATCTACTCTGCAAACTCTTTAGCTTTTGCACTTCTTGTCTCCTGTTTACCCAAATTTCTGAGCTCATACACACCTCTTGGATTCATCCCAAAAACAATTTGAAATGGACTCATTCCAGTACTTCAAATTGGAGTGTCATTATAAGAAAACTTAGCCTGAGCTAGTGTTAAATCCCACTGCTTAGGATTTTGATACACTAAACTTCTCAATATCTTTCCCAAGCTTTTGTTTACTACTTCATTCTGTCCATCTATTTGAGGATGGTGTGCTGAACTGAAACTGAGGTGAGCTCCTAGTTTCTTCCAAAGCATTCTCTAGAAATGCCCCACAAACTTTGTATGTCTATAAGACACAATACTTATAGGCAATCCTTGTAATCTTACAATTTCTGAAAAAAAATAGATTAGCAATATGTGTTGCATCACTAGTCTTTTCACATGCAATGAAATGTTCCATCTTGGAAAATCTATCTACCACAACATAAACAGAATCATTCCCCCTTTGAGCTTTAGGTAACCCCAAAACAAAATCCATGTTAATTGCATCCCATGGTCAGTCTGGTATTGGCAATGGCTGGTACAATTCTATATTCTGGCTTCTCCATTTAGCATGTTGACATATCCTACATTTCTCAACAAATCTCTTAACATCAGTCTACATCTTTGGCCAATAATAAAAAGTATTTACCTTAGCAAACGTTTTGTCTTGTCCAAAGTGACTAGATAATCCTCCACTATGTTTCTCCTTTATTATGTTTTCCCTCATAGAACATTTGGGAATGCACAACTTGTTGCCTTTAAATAATAAACCTCCTTGGATAAGATAATCTAACCACTAACTTCTGTTATGAACAATTGGATTTTGTATTGTTGTATAAATATATTTGAAATTTGAATCATCTTTATACATTTCAATCATTTCTTCAAATCCTACAACACTTAATTCTTGAACAATGAAATTTACTTTTCTTAAAGCATCAAAAACTTGTTCAACTTACCACTCATGTTCTTTATCACTAAAGTAAAGCTTTAAAAAATCTCTACCCACTTGGCATGTTTCTAGTTCAATTTTGGTTGGTTGTTTATGAACTGTAAGGCATGATTGTGAGAAAACAATATAAACTCCTTTGGTAGCAAATAATATCTCCATTTTTTAAGGCTTGTACAATAGCATAAAATTATTTATCATTAGAAGAATACTTATTCTTTGCTTCATTTAATTTCTCACTGAAGTATGCTATTGGTCTCTGTTCCTGACTTAAAAGTGCTCTAAATACAACTCCACTAGCATTTGTTTCAACTTGAAATACTTTTTCAAAATCGGGTAAAGCTAAAACTGGTTTCTTTGTAATTTTCCTCTTTAGTAACTTAATTTCCTGTCTGCTACTTCCGTCCACTTGAATGGATGATTAGCCTCCTTGATTGTTTCACGAATTGGTGCACAAATCTGACTAAACCCTCTAATAAATTTCCTATAAAAACTTGCAAGACCATGAAAACTTCTTACCTCAAATATATTACTTGGAATAGGCCAGTTCCAAATTGCTTGGACTTTAGAAACTACAAATCCCAAGTAAATTAATTCTTCTTTCACGAAACTACATTTCTTCAAATTTATCAGTAGTTTCTCTTCCTGCAGAATTCTTAAAACCAATTTATGATGCTCTAGATGTTACTCTTTACTTCTACTAAAAACTAGAATATTATCAAGATAAAAAATAACAAACTTGCATGCATATTCCTTCAAGACTTCATTCATCAATCTCATGAAGGTGTTGGTGCATTAGTGAGTCCAAAAGGAATCACTAACCACTCATACAACCCATTGTTTGTTTTAAATGTAGTCTTCCATTTATCTCCTTCTCTAATTCTTATTTGATGATGTCCACTCTTCATATCTATTTTAGTAAAATACATTGACCCACTCAAACAATCCATCAAATCATCCATGCATGGTAAAGGAAATCCATACCTAATAGTGATCTTGTTTATGGCTCTGGAATCTGTACACATACACCATTCGCCTCCTTTCTTTGGACTAAGTACTGTTGATACAACACATGGACTAAGACTTTCTCTGATTAGTCCCTTATCCATCAGTTCTTGTACTTGTCTTCCAACTTCTACATTCCCCTAAGGAGTTAATCTGTACACTGCTTTGTTTGGCAAACTTTCTCATGGTATTAGATCAATATGATGACTAATACTCTTGATTGCTGGAAATGCATTTGGAAACTCATACATAATAATATCTGCAAAATCATTTAACAAAGTTTTGATTTCTTCAGGTAAATCATCTAAGTTTGTGGAATCTAAAATTACCTTAGGTCTCCCTATGACATCAAAATGAATTTCTTCACCTTTTCCTACCCCTTGAAACAACCTCTTTCCACTCGTCAGCATAACACTGTTTCCAGGTGCTCCTTTGTCAGCGCCATCCTTCAATGGCAACAGTGTATGTTTATTTTCATCCTTCTCCAGAGTATAACTATTTTTCCTCCCATCATGAATAGATTTCCAATCAAGCTTCCATGGTCTTCCCAGTAATACATTGCATACATCCATTGGCATTACAACACACAATATCACATCCTTATACGTACCAATCTGTATCTCTACCTTGCATTGTTTTGTCACAATAATCTGATTTCCTTTCTGCAACCATGACACTTTGTAAGGAGTAGGGTGTATTGTCTTCACTAATCCTAGCTTGTCTACCATATCTGTAGAAATAAGGTTATCATTGCTTCCACTGTCAATTATCACTTTACAACATTTACCTTTGGATTTGCATGTAGTTCTGAACAAACTCTTCCTCTGAGCTAGTTCTTCAGTTTCTTTCTCTGCCTCAAGCAATTCCCTTTTTAACAACAGGGATTCTCCTACTTCAGTGGATTCTTAATTTTCTATAATTTGAGGTGTTTCTTGAATTTCCTTAGCCACATTCACATTCCTCTGACTTGTTTTTCTATTACGAGGACAATCCCACAATCCATGTCCCCATACTCCACATGTGTAACACCAAATATCTCTTCCTCGGCCTCTTCCTCTAGGTGAAAATATTTCTCTATTAAAATCTCCCCTCTGTGGTGGTCTGTTACTTGAACTTACCGCTTCATGCTGATATTGCTGAAACCTTGGTCTGGTAGTTCCTCTACCTCTTGCTAAACTTTTCCCTCTATTCCTCTAATTTTGTTTTCTCAACATCCTCTCTTCTACCTTCAAACTTTCTTGATAGGCATCTTGAATGGTCTTCAGACTTAGCAAGTTGATCTCATCCTATATGTCATATCTTAATCCATTGATATATCTGGCTACCTTCTCCATATCACCCTCTGCATGTCCTGCTCTAATAGTCAATCTATAAAACCCTTATGTGTATTCTTTAACAGACATTCCTTTTCTCCTTAAATTCTGTAATTGTTTGGAAAGATTTAACTGATAATCTTTTGGCATAAATTTAGCTTTCATTTTACTCACCATTTTGTCCCATTGCTTGATATTGGACTTTCCTTTTCTTGTTCTAGATGTTTGTAGTTCATCGTACCAAATAGCTACATGACCCTTCAATCTAGTAACTTTAAATTTCACCTTCTTTTTGTCATCAACCTCTTCATAGTCAAAATATTTTTCCAGTTCCAATCCATTATCTCTTCTGCATTGAGACTTCCTACATATGCAGGAATTTCCACCTTTGGTTTTCCACCTACTTTAGCCAACATCTTGATAACTTTGGTAGTTTCCTTTTCCTCCTCTTCTTCTTCCTCAGAAGATTCTTCTGCCGCACTGTCAACTCCTTCATTAGGTGCTCTCCTCTACGTAGTCTCCATTGTGTCCATCCTTGTACATAGATTTCGGATCTCCTCCAGAAGAACTGCATTTGCTTCAGGTCTTCCTCGACCTATGCCAGCTCCTCTCCTTTGCAGCATGTTTGTTGCAGTCAAACCCAATCTCTAGGCTCTGATACCAAAAATGATGTAGGAGGTTAATTGAACAACAATTGAACAACAACTGAATAGCAACTGAACAACAATTGAACAACAACTGAACAACAATTGAACAACAACTGAACAACAATTGAACAACAACTGAATAGAAATTGAATAGCAACTAAAAAGATACCAGTCCCACGTTGAATTCCGCGTTAACTTTCCCTTTAGAAGACAGGCACTTCACTCTGTGTCGATGATCTCCTCTCTCCAAATCTACCGATCGGCAGTGACATCGCAAATTGCAATTTCTCCTGGCCAAGGTTCATTCACTCCTAAATGATGTGATGCGATATAATCCAACGATCAACAATCAACAGCCATCAAATGGTTGACAGTGATATCGCATAGGGAACTTGCACGACGCTTGATGAGCCCCAGAAACGGGTAATTATATGGGCTCATCTTTCCTCTTATTTCAACTTAATCCACCACTCTTATTAGTTTATTGCATGTTTTTGAATATATTTATGCTAATAGAGTGAATTGGGTTAGTCATTTTGCCATGTAGTCTAATGTGTTTTTTATGCATATTTTTTGGTCAATTTTGGACAAAGTCAAGGGATTTATGAGCAAATGGCAGCAAATACTCGAGGAAAATAGGGAAGCCGATTTGTATGGGGTTGTCTCCTTCATTTATGGCCCCTTTCCTCAAATCTTCCATCAGCAACTCGGAGCACAAAGGTCCACATTGATGCAGACAAGGGACAACCGAGCAAGTAAAGAAGGACTATTGTTTATCTCCAATTCTGGGAAGCTGAGCTCCTTGATTTTAGAAGGACTGCTGGAGGAATTCATTTATATAAATAATGGGACTTAGAGCCTCAGTAGGTTAGCTAGTCATTAGTAGAATTTTCGCACTTTTGTGTAGCACTTGTTTAGCTCATTTTCGAGTTTCCTTTTTAGAACAGTTCATGTAATGTGACTATTATTTTTGATAATGAAGATGAAACAGTTTTTGAACCAAGCAACCCAAGCTACCCAGCACCTCTCGCTTGCACTTATATGTTTTTGCTTCAGTTCATGAGTTAATTTATGTTACATGGATTCATTTTACTTTGTTAGATTAGGTTGCTTTTGATGGTTTTCATAGTTGTTTTTGTCTCAGTTGCTCAAGTAGGTTATTGTAGTGACAGAATAAGCTTCAAAAAGGCCAACAACAAGCCTTGATCTCCTTTCCCCTTCCTGGGACTATGATTTGAGGTCAAGGCACTACTGCTACCACCAAAAACACAATTTTGCTCTTCCATGCAACTTCTAGTGTGATGACTTGATTTGGAAAGATGGATATGTTGATTCAGATTCAGTTGCCTAGATCATTTCTCATTCTTTTACCATATATCTCTCTGCATTCTTTTCTATTCAAGGTTACTGTTCAGCATTTTCTGTTTGTAGATGAGAAATTAGGTCAAGCTAGAGAAATTTCAGTCTTTTAGTCCTTTCTTTGATCAATTTTTGTAAGTAGATGTGAAGATCTCTTGCATGACACCTCAGCTCACCATACATCCATAAAATAGCCAACACCAACTCACTTCTCACAAATTTCCCAAGTCATTCGCAACATTTCACCAATATGCCCTAATTTCCGCATTTTTCTCCATAAGCTCCTCTCTTGCCATTTGAACAAATCCAACCATCATGTTCTTTCTTGATCTTCCTTGACAACCTCCAGACACCTCAACACCTTCTTCTAGCCTTCAATTACCCTTTCCCATCATTTTTCCACCTTCAAAACTCCAAAAATAGCTCTCGGCCTCCTCTTGTAGATCCTCTTATAGATCCTCTTGTAGATCCCTTGCAGCCTCCTGTAGAATTTCGTATGAGTGATTTTTTGAAGTCAAATCACCATAAAAGTCTTCAGAAGGGTACTAGGTCATTTTTAGGACCTCTCCACACCTTCTTCCACCTCTGCAAAAACCAACTCCACCTTCCTTTTCCACCAAACCTTTGCACAATCACAACCAGATAAATCACAAGCATAATAATTTCACATAAAAACATGCAAAAGCACAAAAAGAAATTTTCTTCTCATTTCTTTTTAGTAGCTTGGATAAATGCAATTTATCTTTTTAGTAGTCAATGGCACTTATTTCATCAGTTTTCACCTCTTTTCCTGCAAAAGTAGGGTTAATAGGTAAATTAGGGCTTGTTAGGATTTGCTAGGGTTTGCGTTACATTTCAGTTTTCCTTCTCTTTCTACAAATAGAATAGCTTCTATATAGTTAGCTTTCTTTCATCATAGTTAAAAGCTTCTTCTAAGAATTCATAGAAGTTGGCTTAAGCTCCTAGCGAACTTGCGCCAGTTGACCAAGTGACAACTTGCAATAAGAGCTAGAACTTGTGCATATAGCATTATCGCTTCCAAGTTTGTTACGAACTACCGGGTTGATAAATCTAAAGTAGGAAGCCCCAAGAATTGCAGCATTATTGTTGCAATCCGGGTGCTCACCACTTTTTGGCGCCGTTGCCGGGGAACCGTCAGAGTATTTTGTGATTACTTCTTTCTTCTATTTTCTACTACAACATTCTACTAAGTAATTTATTTCAACAAAAGTAGAGTAGTTGTTTCATTTCAATTCTGCAATTTCAATTCTACAAAAGTAGATTAGGCATTTCCTACTTTCATTTCAATTCTGCAAAATTAGATTAGGCATTTCTAGCTTTCATTTCAATTCTGCAATTTCCATTTCAGCAAAGTAGATTAGGTATTTTCTGCTTTCATTTCAATTCTTCAATTTCCATTTCAGCAAAATTAGATTAGCCCTTTCAATTCTCCAATTTCCATTCCAGCAAAGTAGATTAGTCATTTCCTTGCTTTCATTTCAATTCTACAATTTCATTTCAGCAAGTTCATTTCATTTACTTGCAATTTGTTTGTTCAATCAATTTCAATTTTGCAAGTAGAAGTAGAAAAAAAAACAAAAATCACCCAAAAAGAGATTTCCTTTCATGCCTCCTAGGAACAGAGATAATTCAGGAAAATTCCAACCCAACACCTCCACCACATCACAAAGTTACCCTTCTCTCTTCTTCGGTGACAGTGATCCAGAAAAACCTATAGGTGAACCACTAGAGATATACGAAGATCCTATAGCAGAAGAAGAGCAAGAAACCATTCCTCCTGAGACCATGGCTGAAAATAGAAACGTTAGAGGGAATGGGGAAAGAGTAGAGGGTACCTTTCTCATCCGAGAGACCAATGGGGACACTAAAATGAATATAAGTCCTTTAGCCTTACCTCGCTTCCATGGGTTGACTACTGAAGATCCTCATACCTTTTTGTTTGACTTTGTTGTTATCTGTCGAACCTATGACTATGCAGAAGATGAGCAGAAGTTGAAATTGTTTCCTTCTACCCTCAAGGATGTAGCATTATGCTGGTTCATGGGGTTACCTGGCAACAGCATCACAACTTGGGTTCAAATGTAGCAAGCCTTTAATAACAAATATCGAGACTACTGTAGGTCAAAGGATACCAAGGAAGAAATCTTTTGAATGACCATGGGAAGTGATGAATCCTCGGAAGATTATGAAGAGAGGTTTCAGCTTAGTTATAAAAGGGCTAACCCCGAATCTCTGAAGTTGGTCTTCCTCAGAGGGGTCCCGGAAGACCTTCTAGATACCCTCCATTTGCTGGCTGGGGGGGACATCTACCAACTACCTTATGAAGACATAAATACTGTATTTAGAAACCATTCTAGGGCAGCCAAAAAGTGAGATAGGGGAAGTCAACCCTTAGCCAGTACATCTTCATCCAGTTCATCCCTTAGAGGTGAATTTGGGAATCTGCTGGAAGATTTCAAGAGCGAGATGATGCAGACTCTTGCCATGCAAATGGATACATTGCATATCAAAATAAAACAAGAAAAAGAAAAAGGGCCTTGGCCATTTTTTGTCCTAGGTGCACCAGAAGGCATCCTAGGAACGAATGTCCATTTAACTCTATATAAGTGTGTTCAGTCCGTGAAGAAAACCATTCTACGAATTAGTGCCCTTCCTTGCCCAGACTTAAAGCTGCATACTAGGGGGCTGAAGGAGACACTAAACCACTCTATTTCATGAACTAGAGGAAGCCACATGGGCCCAGACCTTACTAGCAGGGAATGCAAGGGACATCCCAGACATATTACAACCCCAATCAAGTCACTTCCATATCTTCTTGGGGTCCCCCTGCTCATCCTTTCTGGTCCACACCCCCTCCTTGGTCATATCCATCTAAATACCATGCTTAACCAGCTGCTCATTCATTTCACTCTTATGCTTAGCCACAGCCTCAGTGGAATGCGCCTCATCAGGGATGGAGGCCCCAATACATCTCTCCTCCTACTCTTTTGGCTCCACCACCTGCTCAACCACAACCATTGCCTCCTGATCCACCAAGGCAACCACAAATACCTCCTCAACAAACCCGAACCTGAATAACAGACATGCCCATTAGGTATATAGTGGGGAAACATCATGCTTGACCTATGTTGTGGACATTCAGGAGATTAACCTATGATCTGGGAAGGTTCTTTCAGATAACCAACATCCCCCTAAGGAAGATAAGGAAGAAAAAGGGGAAAGTGAACCAAAAGCAACTCCACCTTCCTTTGCCACCAAACCTCTGCACAATCACAACCAAATAAATGACACGCATAATAATTTCACATAAAAACACTCAAAAGCAAAAAATGATATTTTCTTCTCATTTCTTTTCAAAAGTAGCTTGGATAAATGAAATTTACCTTTTGAGTAGTCAATGGCACTCATTTCATCAGTTTTCACCTCTTTTCTTACAAAATTAGGGTTAATAGGTAAATTAGGGTTTGCATTACATTTCAGTTTTCCTTCTCTTTCTGCAAATAGAATAGCCTCTGTAGAGTTAGATTTCTTTCATGATAGTTAAAAGCTTCTTCCAAGAATTCATAGAAGTTGGCTTAAGCTCCTCGCAAACTTATGTCAGCTGACCAAGTGACAGCCTACAGTAAGAGCTAGTACTTGTTCATATAGCATCATCACTTCCAAGTTTGTTACAAACTACCGGGTTGATAAAAATAAAGTAGGAAGCCATAGGAGTTGCAACATTATTGCTGCAATACTGGTGCTCACCACTTTTTGGCGCCATTGCCGGGGAAGTGTCAAAGTATTTTGTGATTACTGCTTTATTCAATTTTCTACTGCAACATTCTGCTAAGTAGTTTATTTCAGCAAAAGTAGAGTAGTTGTTTCATTTCAATTCTGAAATTTCAATTCTGCAAAAGTAGATTAGGTATTTCCTACTTTCATTTCAATTCTGCAATTTCCATTTCAGCAAAGTAGATTAGGCATTTCCTACTTTCATTTGAATTCTGCAATTTCCATTTCAGTAAAAGTAGATTAGCTCTTTCAATTCTGCAATTTCCATTCCAGCAAAGTAGATTAGTTGTTTCCTTGATTTCATTTCAATTCTGCAATTTCATTTTAGCAAGTTCATTTCAGTTAGTTGCAATTTGTTTGTTCAATCAATTTCAGTTTTGTGGGTACAAGCAGAGAAAAAACAAAAATCACCCAAAAAGAGATTTCCTTTCATGCCTCCTAGGAACAGAGATAATTCAAGAAAATTCCTACCCAACACCCGCACCACATCACAAAGTCACCATTCTCTCTTCTTTGGTGGCAGTGATACAGAAAAACCTATAGGTGAACCACCAGAGATATACGAAGATCCTATAGCAGAAGAAGAGAAAGAAACCATTCCTCCTGAGACCATGGTTGAAAACAGAAATGTTAGAGGGAATGGGGAAAGAGTAGAGGGTACCTTTCCCATCCGAGAGACCAATGGGGACACTAAAATGAAGAACATAAGTCCTTCAGCCTTATCTCACTTCCATGGGTTGACTATCGAAGATCTTGATACCTTTTTGATTGAATTTGTTGTTATCTGTCGAACTTATGACTATGCAGAAGATGAGCAGAAATTGAAACTATTTCCTTCTACCCTCAAGGATGCAGCATTGTGCTAGTTCATGGGGTTACCTAGCAACAACATCACAAGTTGGACTTAGAAACACCAAGCCTTTAATAACAAATACCAGGACTACTATAGGTCAAAGGATACCAAGGAAGAAATCTTTCGAATGACCATGGGAAGCAATGAATCCTTGGAAGATTATGAAGAGAGGTTTTAGCTCAGTTATAAAAGTGCTAGGTGCACACTTGACCCCGAATCTTTGAAGTTGGTCCTGCTCAGAGGGGTCCTGGAATACCTTCTAGATACCCTCCATTCACCGGTTGGGGGGACATCTACCAACTACCTTATGAAGACATAAAGACTATATTTAGAAACCATTCTAGGGCAGCCAGAAAGAGAGGTAGGGAAAGTCAACCCTTAGCCAGTACATCCTCATCTTCAAGAGCAAGATGATACAGACTCTTGCCATGCAAATGGATACCTTGCATATCAAAAGTAAATAAGAGGAAGCAGAAAGGGCCTTGGCCATTTTTTGTCCTAGGTGCACCAGAAGGCATCCTAGGAATGTATGTCCATTGAACTTTATAGAAGTGTGTTCAGTTTGTGAAGAATACTATTCTATGAATCAGTGTCCTTCATTGCTCGAACTTAAAGTTGCAAACCATGGGGCCGAAGGAGCCACTAAACCACTCTATTTCATGAACCAGAGAAGGCAACATGGGCCCAGACCTTACTAGTAGGGAATGCAAGGGAAATCACAGACATATTACAGCCCCAATCAATCCACTTCCATGCCTTTTTGGGGTCCCCCTGCTCATCCTTCCTGGTCCACACCCCCTCCTTGGTCATATCCATCTCAATACCATGCTCAACCAGCTATTGTTCCTCGACTAACAGAACCTTCCTAAGCTATCTCTCCAGTCCCTACTCAAGCCTCAGCCAAAATTTTTAGAGGGAGAAACAGTTACAAGAAATCCTATAGGATTCCTATAGCAGTTGATCCCCTAAAAAATCAAGCTCCAAAGGTAGGGTTAGTGCAGCCATAGATGGATAAAATGCACAAGGAGATGGACCTGATTAGAAATCACCAGTACAAGGTAGCCGAGCCACCAATTCAGAAGCCACCAACACCTTGCAACGAATCTTCAAGTTTTCCCTGATTATGTTGACAAGAAAGTGCAGGCTATTGCACATTTTGAGGACATGGAGAGATTGTTTGGAGATGACTGCATTCATGCCTGCATGAGAAGGTGGAAGAAATTTCTACACAGCCTATGGATCATGGAGTATCACTCCCAAAATAGGATGAGGGAAGCCATGAGGAGAGTGCCATTGTATAAGCACTCTATGCAAAGATTGAAGGCCAATTAGATTGGCCTCAAATTCAGTCCTCCACTACTGCTAGGACTGTTGGAAGGAGTAAGAGAGGAATAAGAACAGAAACAGTGGGAAGAGGTGGATAGGAAGGCAGGATTCCATGATAAAAAGGAAGATATCACATCAAAAGCATGGGATGTCAGGGAATCTATCAGAGCCATCAAGGATGAACAGTTAGACTAGTTGCTTAGAGGATGAGCAACCCATTCATTAGTAGAATTTTTGCACTTTTGTGCAACACTTGTTCAGCTCATTTTCAAGTTTGTTTTTGAGAACAGTTCATGTAATGTGACTATTAATTTTGATAATGAAGATGAAACAGTTTTTGAGCCAGCACTGATCTCTTTCGGAGGGCTGAAGATCTTGGGTTAGGGACCAACCCAAGCTGCTAAGCACCTCTTGCTTTGTACTTATATGTTTTTGCTTCAGTTCATGAGTTAATTTCTGTTACATAGATTCTTTTTACTTTGTTTAGATTAGGTTGCTTTTGATGGTTTGCATAGTTGTTTTTGTTTTAGTTGTTCAAGTAGGTTAATGCAGTGATAGAATAAGATTCAGATAAGGCCAACAGCAGGCCCTGATTTCCTTTGTCCCTTTCTGGGACTATGATTCGAGGTCAGGGCACTACTACTGCTACTAAAAACACAGTTTTGCTCTCCCATGCAATTTCTAGTGTGGTGACTTGATTTGGAAGGATTAATGTATTGCTTTAGATTCAGTTTCCTATATCATTTCCTATTCTTTTACAATAGATATCTCTGCATGCTTTTCTATTCAAAGGTTACTATTCAGCATTTTCTATTTGTAGGTGAGAAATTAGGTCAAGCTAGAAAAAGTTCTGTTTTCATGGTATAGTTAGTCCTTTCTTTGATCAGTTTTCTTAAGTAGATGTGCAGAACTCTTGCAGGGCACCTTAGCTCACCATACATACATGAAACAACCAGCACCAACTCACTTCTCATAGATTTCCCAAGTCATTTTTCGCCAATCTACTCTAATTTCTGTGTTTCTCCATAAGCTGTCCTCTTGCCATTTTAACAAATCCAACCATCATGTTCCCTCTTGATCGTCCTTGATAAGCTCCATACACCTCAACACCTTCATTTAGCCTTTAGTTGCCCTTTTCCATCATTTTTCCACCTTCAAAACTTCCAAAAATAGCTCCCGACCTCCTCCTGTATATCCCCTACAGCCTCCTATAGAACAAACAAAAGTAGATTAGTAATTTCTTTTCTTTCATTTCAATTTTACAATTTCCATTTTAGCAAAAGTAGATTAGTCATTTCCTTGCTTTCATTTCAAATCTACAATTTCCATTCTAGCAAAAGTAGATTAGTCATTTCCTTGCTTTCATTTCAATTCTGCAATTTCATTTCAACAAGTTCATTTCAGTTAGTTGAAATTTGTTTGTTCAATCAATTTCAGTTTTGCAGATACAAGTAGAAAAAATAAATAAATAAAAAATCAACCAAAAATATTTCCTTTCATGCCTCATAGGAATAGAGATAATTCAGGAAAGTTTTTTTCCCAACACCCCCATTACTTCACATAGCCAAATTTCTCTCTTCTTTGATGGTTGTGATCAAGAACTCTTAGGTGGACAGTAAGACATATTGGAAGAAGCTATAGGGGAGAAGAAAAAGAAAGTGTCCTCTGGAGCTAATTGCTAAAAATAGAAATGTTGGGAGCAGTACCTTTTCTTCCAACTCATCCATTAAAAGTGAAATTGGAAACATGCTGGAAGACTTCCAGAGTGGATGTTGTAGATTCTTGCCATGCATATCAAAAGGAAACAAGAGGAAGCAGAGAGAGATTTGGCCATTTTTTTGCCTAGATGCACAAGGAGGCATCCTAGGAATGAATGCCCATTGAAATCTACAGAGGTTTGTTCAATCTGTGAAGAAAATCATTCCACAGACAAGTACCCTTCCTTGCCCAGACTTAAATCTGTATACCAAGGGGCCACAAAAGTCACTGAATAGATCTATTACATAGACCAAAGGAGGCCACATGGACCTAGACCATATTAGCAGGGGATGCAACAGACATCTCAAGCATACTACAGCCCCAACCAAGTCACATCCATACCTTATTGGGGCCCCCCTGCTCATCCTTCATGGTCCACACCTCCTCCTTGGTCATTCACATCTCCGTATCATGCCCAACTAGCCACCCATTCATTGCAACTCTATGCTCAGTTGTAGCCTCAGTGGAATGCATCTCACCAGGGGTGGAGGCCCCAGTACAACTCTCCTTCCACTCTTTTTCCTCCACCACCTGTTCAACCACAACCATTGCCTCCTGCTCCACCAAGGCAACCCCAAATGCCTGCCCAGCCAAACCCGAACTTGAACAACAGACAGGCCCAACAAGTATATAGTGGGGAACCACCATTTGCAAACCCGCACATTGGAGTAGCTCAACCCAATTATAATGCTGAGGTACAACACTTCCAAACAATTCATGTTAAGCTCAATGATATTCACCATAGCTCAAGACGAGTATTGCAAAAAAGAGATTATATTGGTATCATTGAAGGACCACATCCAGCAGAAGAAGATGCAAAAGAGAAGATCAAAGAACCATGGGCTGCACTTGATGAAGAGAAGACATTAGAATTAGAGATCGAGAGAGCTCTCTCATGGTTACCATCAAATCCTCCATGTATTCAAGAGAAAAATCAGCAAAAAGAGGAAGATGTGAAGGTCATGATAGAAGAAGACATGAAGAATGATCCAGATTAGCAAAAGGACCAAGGACATCACAACTATATTCCAATATGGTTCCAGAAATTCATTAATTTGCAGCAATACTCTCTTCCTAAACTATGCTTGATCCCTTCAAAATCAAACCATTTGGTCTCTGAAATCCGGATACATGTCAAAGCATACATTTCAAGCCTTCACATCATTTTGTCTATCATCTCAATGTGCACATGGCTCCATTGGAAGTGTTATCACCGACAAAATTTCGATGCTAAATATCTGCAAATAAGCACATTAACTCTTTTAGTAGTTTCGCAGCGCAAACGTGAAGGCTTTCGCCACAGTTTAAATACCTGATGTCTATCACCATTTCCGGTCTTCAATACTCCTGCTCGTTGGTATAAATAATAAAGCCATGGTTTTGTATCTCAGGCTTTCTATGGGTGGAAATCAATGTCCTATTTGCTTGGAGCCTATAACAGCAGATGCATTTCTGAATCTATATAAGTTCTGCTATCATTGTATACTACAGAGGTCTGAAGTGATCTACTGTCTCCTATACTCTTTGTTATGGAGAATGAATCAGAGGCTTTCTGGTGTTTTGTTGCTTTAATGGAGTGCTTAGGCTCAAATTTTGACCAGGATCAAAATGGAATACATTCATAGCTTTTGGCTCTTGCAAAGCTAGTAAAGATATTAAACAGCCTTTTACATAATTTGAGCAGGCTGATTGCCTCAACTATTTCTATTGCTTCCGATGGATTCTTATACAGTTTAAAAGAGAATTCGAGTATGATAAGCTGATGCGACTATGGGAGGTTTTATGGACACACTACTTATCAGAGCACTTCCATCTTTACATGTGTGTTGCATTTCTTAAGCGCCATCGGGAAAAAATAATAGAGGAACAAATGGACTTCGACACTCTATTAAAGTTCATTAATGAACTCAGTTGTCACTTTGTGTCTGTGCTGGTGATGTGGGCTCTGCGTGTATACCCCCAGGAACACCACCTTCTTTGCCTATTGACAGCGATGCATATGTTTGACATTATAAAAATGATGATTTATCCTTGCATGGAGTAGCTGCACTTGGCAAAGTATGAAGAACTGACCGACTCTTGCTCTCGGGCCAGCCACGAGGATTTGAGTTGTGATCTATGCTGCCACGTATGTCATGGATAAAATTGAAGTCGACTTGGCACTTTCTGGCGGTTTGAAACAAAGAAAAAATAAGCAAAAGCGGGTTGCAGGCCTCAATGAAGCTTAGATATGTGTATTTATAGTCTCGGGTTTTGAATCCCTAGACTTGACGGAGAAGAATATGTATCAGTTATTGATGAATTCATGGAAGCAGTTTTTGCACGATGGCCAAAAGTCATAGTGCAGTTTGAGGACTTCCAAAGCAAGTGGGCTTTCAAATTGCTACAATGGTATCGAAATCAATACAGAATGTTTAATGATGATGTTCAGGGAACTGCAGGAGTTGCTGTTGCAGGTCTCCTAGGTGCGGTAAGAGCACAAGGCCGACCAATATCAGACTTTGCAAAGCAAAAGATTGTTGTTTCTGATGCAGGGAGTGCAAGAATAGGAGTCTTAAACGCTGCCAGAAAAGTAATGGCAAGACTTTTAGGTGGTACAGAATCTGCCTTGGAAAATGCAAGGTACCAGTTCTGGGTACTTGATGCAATGGGTTTGGTTACAGAAGCACGAAATGATATTGACCCTGATGTTGCACCATTTGCCAGAAAAGTTGAAGAACTAGGCTCTCAAGGTTTAGCAGAAGATTCCAAGCTTACTGAAGTGAATACTGGGTCTTGGAGATCTTGGAGTAGAGGGTATTGGTTTTCCCATTGGAAAGTTAGACTTGTACATTTCTGCTGCAGGCATAAATCCTCGAAGGGTGCTTCCTGTGATGATTGATTGTGGAACAAATAATGAGAAGCTCCGTGGAGATCCTTTATATCTAGGATTGCGTTTAAGAGAGGATGTATAAATGAGTTGTCGGTTTCAACAGCGTGTTCAGATCTTGGTATCTCTTTTGGCCATCCGCGGAGTTACTAGTCTTTGTTGAGAATTTAGTAGAGCAGTTTTGAATTAATTCAAAACAGAGCTACTCAAAATAAAAATTCGTGAGCAGGGCGAGCAGTGGTTCTTATAGTAAATTCAAAGCCAAGATCAGCAGGAGGGTTTGGGAAAAGCTCAGAAGTAAACCTTTACAGATTCCACCTGGTAAAGCAGTTTCACCCCAATCAATTACTCGAGTTCAATTTCAACAGGACCAGATACACTTTTCGGCTGTGCATGAAACTCAGCTTGCTATCTATGAAACAGCTAAACTGGAACGCCTCAAACAGTGGGTTCCTCATGAATCTCTTCCTGCTCCAATATCAAATGCTACATACTCGTGTGATAGTCAGCTAATATATGCAAGCTTTGTTGATGGTGCTGTTGGAGTTTTCCATGCTGAAACACTTAAGCTACGGTGCAGAATTGCTGCATCAGCCTATCTTCCCCATAATGTCGTCTCTACTGTATACCCACTTGTTGTTGCAGCTCATCCGTCTGAGCCAAATCAATTTTCTCTTGGGCTTTCAGACGGGGGTGTAGTTGTTTTCGAGCCTGTAGAATCAAAAGGGAAGTGGGGCACTGGACCACCTGTAGAAAATGGGGCAACGAGAAGTGTCACTATTGTGCCGAAAGATGGAACTCCAGGTTCAGAGCAAGGCCCTAGGTGAGCTGTCTGATTTGTCACAAGCTTTAACAACAACATTGTGTGCAATCATGAATTTTACAGGTGATGATATCACATGTTGAAGCCTGGCATCTCCTTTGCACGTTAATCTACTTCAAGTGCAGCTGTTGAATTGTACATTGATACGGAAGCATGCAAATGTTTATGAAATATTGCATGCTTTTATTCAGAAGCTTCTATCAATCCTATGTTCACAAGCAAATATGCTCTTGCTTTAGATGGATTCAAGAAGGGGTAGGAAGTGGGTCTTTCAAATATGGATCTATCAAATGTCACTCAGGTTTTTATGTTGAAAAACAAGCCACCAGAATTGGTCAATGGGAAACGGCGTTGCACTTTGAATGGGATCTCCTACCAAGCTCCTGCAACTCCACTCAAGCTTGCTGATCATTTTAATCTAAATGAAGTCTTCAAACTTGATTTCTCAGAGAGACAAATGAACAGGACACCAAAGCTTGATGCGACAATAATTAATGGCACCTATAAAGGATTCATGGAAATCATTCTACAGAATAATGATACAACAGTGCGAAGTTATCACATGGATGGCTATACTTGTTTTATTTGTCGGGATGGACTATGGAGAGAGTACCGAACGCAGTAAGATGATTTGCCTCCACAGATATATGAAAATGAAACAGGCTACAGGAATAGCAGTTCGTGACCCTTTCTTTTGAATGAATTTTAAGTGATTTATAGAATCTATAAAGGGATACTGTGTTTCTGGTAGTCTGAAAGTTGGCCATTATTAATGCCTGGACTTCTCATATATTATAAATTCATAAAATCATAATGCAGACAATCCCAATGAGAATATGAAAATTTGTGGCCTTAGAAAAGGAAATTCAAGTTTTTGGCAATGCCTCTGATAGATGTTTCAAGTACAGTTCAAGGTGAGACAATTTTCAGAAAGAGGAAGACTGTGTTTTTAATTCACACAGCAGTTTCGTAGCGCGCTACGAAACTGCTGTAGATGATGTTTTTAAAAATAACGCAGACAGACAGTTGAGTTCATGAGCGGGAGTTTTTTGAAATGGCACACCTGTCCATCACCACAACCTACAGCATATCCAACACGTGGCAATGTTCCATTCTGTGGGGTATTAAAGAACTGGGTCATGTTGCTTAGTTTTCGAAGGGTGGTAGAAGACAGGGGACCGTGGATATAGGGTGATCATTTTTATCAATTAATAAGCTGTCTATACAGCTAGCATCCGAGACCAGCTTGCTCGGTGAATGTTCCCTTAACATATCCATAACAGAAATCATACAGCTGTCCAGCATCCAAGAAGAATCATATTACGAGGAGAAAGGAATTAGTGTTTTAGTTTGATTAGGACTTTATGTAATCATAGCCCAGCACTTTTGTAATTAATGAGTTGGTTTAGAAATAGATAAGGTTCATTAAAGATAGATCATCGAGTTCTCCCTTCATGCTTGTTGAGGAGACTCAAGATAGGGATAGTTTTGGGGTTTTCCTATATATGGTGAAAACTAGGATGTAATAGAGGTTGGATACTTATGCAAAAAACAGAGTTTTTATTGGTTGATGTATAAAGCTTTTGACAGTAATAGATAGACTGTTTATTCTTCCCAAGATTCATAATATGTTCAAATGCTCAAGATGTTGGTGGTTTGGTCTAATGTAAGTTTTGCAGCTTTATGAGTATACAATCACTCTGAATTCATCATTGATGCTCAGACTTCCTGTGCATACTTGTAAGTTGAGGTTCTTGTCCT